>JAPYYV010011753.1:0-19949 GCA_030522625.1 Copidosoma aretas | reverse complement strand
CCCTGCTCGAAATGCAAAGTGTCGTCCACCGCTGTTGTGCATGTAGTCTTAAGCATATAATGCTGTTATTCTCTCCGTGTACTTTACTTTACTCCAAGGGGCTATATATGTTATTAACAATTTTATATTTAAACATGATTGAAATCTTTTAATCACGAAATTTTGTTCATCATTGGCCAAAATCATAAGTATGGTATCTTTTATTAGCAAAACATGCTTAAAGAATAACATTTCATACAAAAAAAAAAAAAAAAATCTTCTTTTGCCGCAATCAGGGAAGCTGCGAAAATAATTTTAAAAATTTGAATGATTTTTAATCATATTGAAATCTTCGATAACATATAAATCACTAATAATACTAGAAAACCGCTGAGCAAAAAGCTTTCTTAACAACACTATTCTGCCTTCATTTATTCGGAAAAAATTTTTTTTTTAAATTAGAATTTAAAATAATAAAAGAATATATTTTTATATTACATACTGAAGAATTAATCTAAGCAAAAGATCATGGTTTTTTTATCCGAGTCGAACTTAAAATATTGTTAAAATTGTTTTCATTTAAAAACAATCGAACCGATTATTAGAACTTATTACTGAAATCAATGTACCTAATATAGCGATCTTGTAGCTAAACTATAATTAAATAACATTTAATAATCAATGATGTGCAACTATGTATAAAATCAAGGAAAAATTTTTTTACTCCAAACACAGCAAAGTCTCATTTCTTCTTTTCACGGACCAGTACAAGGATAAAGAACCACATACTCTGAACCCTGGATCATCAGAATCATTTCAAGAATTTCTGAGATTTATTTAATTTTTCAAAAAATATTGTAGTTTTTCTGTAATAAAAAAAAAACGACGTAATGAAAAGAAAAAAAATAGTTAAAAATGGAAAATACAGCTGTCTCAAATGCTCTATGAGATAAATTTTTTGAGAGAAGTCAAATTTTTTTTTTTTAACCAAAACAGAAATTAAAAACAATGTTTTTAGACGTCAAAAAGCATTATAAGAACCACAAAAAAATTTTAATTTTTTTCCTAAATTAAACGTTATAAATAATCTTAATTACTTACGAGCGAGATACAAATACTACGTATTTTTGTTTGAAAAGCGATTCTATGTTTTCTGAGTATTTTGTCAAGTAACTACTTCCTTCATCGGATTTTGAAGTTTGTCCAGCAATAATGTTTTGTAAGAGTATTAGTAACTGTTCAGTGATACAAGATTAAATCTTCTTTTTATTATATCTTTTCGTTTCAGTAATCCGATTTGAGAAATTGGAACGTAATTTTTAGTGGGGGGTGTTGGGGGGGGGGGGGGGGGGGGGGGTCGCGTACCCCGTAATCCGCCCCCGAGATAAGAACCCTGCAGCTCCATAGGGGATGGCACAACAGGACCCTCCACATCTTTATTCAGGAATTATTATTTCGTAATAATTATGTATAAAAAATACTAGCGAAAGTTTTAATTAAATGTACAAATACCTGATTATACAGAAAATATTCATTTGTATACACAGTCAATATTTGTCTGATGTCAAGTGTAAGTACTAAAAATTCAGTAGTGAAAATGATTAATTAACTATTTGGAATCACTTGGCACATTAATAAATTTTCCACACACATATTATGAAAAATCTTGTACGCAACTCGTGAGGGACGATTTTAATACTTGTGTGGGAAATCGTCTTTCCGGCACTTGTTACGTAAATCACTAGTACATACATATTTGTCACATTGAAAAATAGCTGCCAATTCATCGGCACAAAGCTTCCTCACATTATTTCTTTGCTATTGTTTTTTGTAGCTTTAACTATATCTTTTTAAAATATCATCCTTTTTTTATTATAAAAACTTAACCTTATTACGTATCAAGAAGATTCGAAATGGAAATTGAAGCTTCCTTAGATTTAGACATTCAAATAAGGCTTTTGTACCCTTACTAAAGTTAAAAACCCGTTTGTTAACCACAGTAATCGTTACAATACTCTTATTAAGGTACAACACTCCAATTTGTTCCTGGATATTCGAAAGCACAAATGGAAAAATTGATATAAATAGTTGTATGATCACAACTCTGAATTGTTTTACAGAAATTAGACTTATTTTCCACAAAAATCGTAGTATTTTTTTAATACAAACCAAACATAATAATTTATAAAAATTATTCAAAATGAAAAATATGGGTACATTGAAGCTCTATCAGATGTTACTATGTAGAATTATAAATTGGATTTCTTTACCCTTACGAACGTAAAAAAAAATGTTATTTGACCATAGAAATCATAATAAAATCCTTCATTAGCCATACTATAAATGAAAAATCTGTATACATCATTCTATCAGCGCAACTCTTGAATTTATTACAGAGATATACGTGATTTTTAACAGAAATGTTAGTATTTCCGTACCAAAAACTAACGAAGGTTATATATGATTCACAATGGAAAACTTGAGGTATTGCCAAGCTCTACTAGATGTTACAGCGATAAGATTAAAATTATATTTTTTGACCCTTAAAAAAAAAAAAAATTTGAAAACAAAGTGATACAAAAACATTCATCAATCGTATAAATATACCGAATTTACCAAGCCCCTATAAGGATAAGAGAACAAAAATTTTAAAGGTTTTTATAACGATTTTCATGGTCAAAAAACGGTTTTTTTACGTATTCAAGGGTAAAATCATTTTATTTCGAATTGAAAAATGGTAAAATCCAATAGAGCTTCAAACTAGCTCGATTTCTTATATTAAATCATTTTAATAAGTGTTTTTGTTTCATTTTTATTAAAGAAATACTAAGATTCTTGTGAAAAGTCAGTCACATCTTAGTAAGCCTTCGAGTAATTTCGATAATCTAAAATAAAAATTTTTGTTTGTATATCCTTTTATCGGTTCTAAAAACACTATTAAGCTTCATACCTTCCTACGTTTTTTACAACGATTTTATATGCCTTACTCTCGGTTTTTTGCAACTTATATGATAAAAAAATGTCAATTTTATGTCCTTAATAGTTTTATCTCATCGATCATTATGTGAAATTACGAAAGAGATTCAAGTGCGACTTTCGTGTATTTCACACAGTATTAAATAATGATTCAAACAAAATTCAAACTTTTTATGGTCGAAGTTTGATTTTACTTTCCGTTGTTTTGCGTAATCCGTTTTTAAGGATTATTTACTCTTTTTAAAAATTAAATACGTTTTCTTTCATTACTGCAGTATATTGTTCAAGTACTATTGGAACGTTGATCATTAAAAATTTCAATCTTGTTTTTATCATCATTAAATACTCCCTGAATTACATACAAATCGTACTTGAATTTTTTTCGTAATTTACTGTTCGCAGACCGAAGCATTTTTGTGAAATACAATGGAGTGTTCTAATTTGTTACTCTCGGTTCAATTAAAATTTTTGGTACTGTAAAATTTATAAATATGTTACTTTGTCGACAATCATTGAATCCTGGTAGACTATTATCTAACATGTTTTTGTGTGTGTTGGTGTTTTGGTTTTTTGTGTGGTGGGGGGTGTGGGGGGGGTGTTGGGGGGGGGGGGGGGGGGGGGGGGGGGGGGGGGATGTCTGCGAAATATTACAGTACTTGACGTGGGACAGAGAGGGAGTCACAATAAAGGAAAAAAGTGTTTATGTTCATTATTGACGTTCATTATTACATACAATAGTAACATTATTACGTTCATTGTTTACGTTAATTATACATAAAAGGATAAAAGTGTTTACGTAAATAATGCACGGTCCCATTACTAGCTAATACGGTCAGTTTACGCCTTTTATGTTTCATGAGTTAGTGAAATTTATGTGTTAGAGATCTCGTATGTAACTTCTTTGAAAGTTCAAACAGTAGCAATACGTATGCAAACTAAAGTTAGTTAAAAAAAATTTTTTTCACAGTATTTCTATTGCAAATACCATCTGTATCAAATATCTACAGCGATTTTACTACACACTTTTTCGTTTAATAGATATACGATATTTTACAATGGAGAATTTGGGTAAATTTTTGAAAAAACAAGCCGACCTTTGGGACGTGTATGATAGCTGTGATTGAGGTTAAAGTGTCCTTACATAGCTTAAATAAAAGCTGGGATCGAGCCCTATCGATTACAAAAACGTTGATGCAGTTTGGTGCTACCATTCGAAAGTTACAGCTGTTCAAAGAAGATCCACGAAAATCGTTAAAAATGAGATTTCTTGGATATTTCATAAAAATCCATTGTTTGTCTTTAAACTGCTATAACTTATGATTAGTCACACGAAATTCCACACGCTTTTTTTTGTTTGATAGGGTTCCCCTCAAGTTTTCATTTAAGTAAAGTTAAGACACCTAAAATAATGTACTACTTTGCTACTAGTGTTGAAAGTAGAACCATCCTTTAGCTATGTATTTCGTGAAAAAGGGCCAATTTGATCAATCGCCGAGACGCTTGTCTAATATTCTAGGCCAACAGAGTTTGGAATAAAAATATGGTAAAGATCCGATGCACAGAAGCAATATGAGAGACAAGTTGAGAATTGGGGAGACAGAAGGGGGCTGGAGGGGACAGGGAATGGAAGAGACATTTCGACTTTAAACATCTCGTGCAGCTCGTAGACACAGTTTTTATTTCTTTGCCGCGCGTATTACTTTTAGTACCAAAAAATTTTTACACACAATGCACAGCTCGCACCTTTAAATACTACACTCGTTGCGGGAAGGGGGACAGAAAAGTCAGAAACTTTTAGTAATCGCATAAATTGAGGTTACAAACGCCTACCACCGACTAAGAGTTGAGTGAATACGGACTCTGACACTCGCGTTTTTTTAGCTCCGGTGTACAGTACGAGAATACATCGTTTGATGGGATCAAACATCTTTTGTCTCTTTTTTTGGAGCCAATGACGTAGTGGTCAATTTATCGAGACGAAAACTTGTTGCAAAATGTATGCGCTTCGTTGGATAACTTAATGACCGAGTGCGGCTTTGATATTGGTGTCAACTCGTAGAGTAAATATAAAAGTTTTCGACGCACATCTTTAGTTGGGGTCCGTCACGTATACGTAAGTATACCAAGGGTCGAAAAGTTGGAAAATTGAATTTGTGACAGGGGGACGGAAAGACATTTCAACACTTTGTCCCTCAATATTTCAATGAAAACTTATTGTAATGTCCGTTTAGACTTTTCCACCACTTCGAACACAAAATTTTACGTAGATATGATGCCTTGTAATATTCAATTTCGTTTTGGAATTCGAGTACGAACGCATTACACAATCTGGGCAAGTAGGCGCGGAATCAGTCATATATAAGAGTGCAATCAGTAAACAATAATGACCTGTACTGTATTTTACTTCTGTCAATAACATGTAAAAAGAATCTTACGACGTTTACAATGATACATTTGAATTTTTTTTTAATTATTATTAAATACCGCATGAATTGCGTTTGAATCATCGATCTTTTTTTATTATTATATTCACGCAAACTGCAATATTTTTGTGGTATAACTGTTACAGTTTCTTGCACTAAATATAACCAGGGGCTGCTGACCACGTAGGGATGAAAAGAACCGTCCCCACGCACTTTTGCTTAGGGTGGGGATTTCCCCACCCACAGAATGTCATGTAAATCTAGTAACCCAAAATGTTAACAAGCTGTCTCATCTGGATCGCTAGTGATGAAAAACCGTAGCCACAGGGCTTAACGTGAGGAAGAGTTTCCGTATAAAAACTCAACATATTAAGTTAGCTCTTATATAGACCCTCCAACTGCATAACCTGAACATCCTCAACATTACAACCGTATAAGAATTTCATTATTCTATCATGGGCAGCGAAGCTTTCTTTATTAAGTGAAAGTCTAAGTAAAAATCTAAGTTAAAGTGAGGGGCCAGTGACGTCATTCCGTTTTTAAAAAAGAAAAATACAAATGAACATTGTAACTTTCTCATTTTTGTGTATCTGAGTATTTTTTTAAATAGTGTGCATTATTTAATCATAGATTGTATGTATTCGAGAAAGGCAATTTTTTTCGATACAATAATAATTATCATATTTTAATACTTATGGAAAATATATAGTACTAACTCGAATTTTTCATTCTGTAAACAAAAAAAAATTTAACACTACTGACGTTGGTGGTTACTTTTTATGATATTATTTACCTTAAAAAAAATCAGTTGATTTTAATGAATAAGTACGGGTTGGATAACTCTGATATCTCTGTATAAGTACAATTAGAAGTGTTATATAGTATAATAGTAAACATGTGTGGGCTACACGCACCACAATTGAGTGTATGTATTTGGAACCACAACGGTCCGAAATGAATACAATGTGAAAAAAAGATTTATTTCACCAGACAAACATTTTTTTTTCATTTTTTGAAAAGTTGTTTATAGCAATTGCTTCTCAAGCAAGAAGCTCACAATCCAAAGCTCATAATTAAAAGAAAAACATTTTTACCTGTCTAAGATTGTCAGATTTTTAAAATGCAATGATAAACAGAAAATTAATGCTATGCACAGTTGAAAAAGTTGTTTTCAATCGAGATCATAGCTCGTCTGCTGAGTAGAAGAAAGACGTATCTTAAAAATATTTTTGGTAAACGTCGTATCTCAAATTAATACTGAAGAACGTCTTATATCGAAAAAATATTGAAGAACGTCGTATCTCAAAAATGTACGTGGAAAGCATCGTGCTTCAAAAATGGTTTTTAAAAACGTCATATATCAAAATTACATTAGAAAACGTCGTATCTCGAAATTACATTGAAGAACGTCCAATCTTGAAATTATATTAAAGAATGTCATATCTCGAAATAACATTGAAGAACGTCCTATCTCGAAATCATATTGAAGAACGTCCTATCTTGGTTAACCCAGAGCACTGACTATTCTTACGTTTTAATTAAAACATTATTATTAATAACATAAGAACTAATACCGCGTGACCCAGAGGGCTGACATTATACGCTTTTAAATTAATAACATTATAAAGTAACAAGATTAGGTCAATCTGTAAACTACAAACGGTCAATCCTGAGCCCTTATTTGCTTGGCTTGATAAATTATAAATGTATCATTCAAATTATAAACAACAGAACCAGATGAATTCCTGCTTACTACTAGTAATTCTGATTTTACAAACAACGGATTAATTATCTTAAATTTTCTTTGCAGTTAATTATTGTACATCAGCACATTCTTAATTTATTAGTTTGGATGAGTTTAGCTATGAAGCTATTATTAATTACAAATTAAAGGCCTCTTCGTCAGATTTCCTTGCATTCTAAACTTTTTCTGTTCATGATAAGTACTGCAATAAAGAGAAAATATCACAAATCATCATACTTATCTAGATAATCTTGCTAGCGTATGTACTTTTTTAAGTTTAACTGCATTTTCTAATGCAACGATTCTATCCTGACGACTGAGCGCCTACTTGCATATTATTTTGACTTATTAGTAAAACTATGTATATGTATCAAATATAATGTATGGCTGATCCTGCCCTAACTTGCTCTGATCAACTTTACAATTTGTTTAAAATGAAGTTCGGTGAAAAGAATTTTTTTACGGTATTTTTATTGCAAATACCATCCTCAACAAATTACTAATACGATTTTACTACAATGTTTCTCGAAAATTGATCAATGATATTTTAGAATGGTGAATTTTAGTCAATTTTTGAAAAAACAAGTTTAACTTTGGAACGCCTAGGTAAGCTATGTTTGAGGTTAAAGTGTTTTTAAATAGCTTAAAGGAAAGTTTAAATCAAGACCGATCGATTTAAAAAATTCGTATTTTGTTTGGTGCTACTGCTTGAAAGTTACAGCTGTTTAAGGAAGAGACACAAAAATCGTTGGAAATGAGATTTTGTGGATATTTAATGAAAATCCATTGTTTGTCTTTAAACCCCTATAAGTTTTGATCGGCCACACGAAATTCGACAAATTTTTTTTTAATCGATAGGGTTCTACTAAAGCTTTCGTTTAAGTCAAGTTGAGACTACCTAAAACAGTGTACTATTAAAGTGGTATAAAAAAGCTATAAAGTAACGTTTGTCGTACAATAACTTAAGTTACTTTAAGCTAGTATAATGCTAATGCTACCAAGACAAATGGGAAAACCACTATAAAAAAAGCGCTCCTGGATGATTACCACAAGGGGGAGTGGAAAAATCATTTAAATAATAATTGCTCAAATTTTTAAACCTATACATTTTTTTTCAACTTTTTTTTCATTATTGTATGATAATTGTTTGAAGATTTATCAAAACAAAATTATTTAACTGCTTGACTACATAATAATAAATGATAAGTTTTATGTTAAAGATAAAAGATTCTACATGATTGTCTAGGAAGACTTCTTGAGTGATGGCCGATTTTACAACTGTATTCCGTAAACGAAGTGGTTCATTATAACATTGCTGAAGAAGAAAATACAGAAAAGTGCCCATTACACATTTTCAACTTATTAACAAACCCTACTATAAAAGTGCAGTGTGCATTTATGTTCGAAACATTGACAGACTTGGCAAAGGTTAATGTTATTTTACAATCAGTTGTACCAGTAGTTCCGAAAGAAAGAGATAATATGATTAAGGTGTATTTAAAATTTTTATAATTATACATGAATGATGGTTACGTGGATGAGTAGGCTGAGAAACAACAATTATCTTAAATTAATCCGAAACTTAAGAGTGAATTTAAAGATATACGTTTAATTAGCCACGGCAATGTTACTGGGTGTTCAATGAGGCTTCTTAACGAAGACATAAATGACGAAGATAATAAAATGAAACTGTTGGAACAACTTCGGGATCGCTATATAGAGCTATGCTTGCAAATGAAAAAAAAACTAAAAATAGATGATCCCAAAAATATTCATATTGTATGTTTTAATCAAGACAATGCTTTGAGTGCAGATTTTCATGATCAAGAATTCCCAATATTAGATGCTATTTTTAATACTTACCGCAACGCTATTGATTATAATGATATTAAATTAAGGCAAAGAATGAACGATAAATGGGTTCTTTTAAAAAATTACAGTTTTCTCTAGAATCTGACGAAATTTGGTTTTTAATAAAAAAATTTAAAGACGATCATAATGACAGTTTATTTATAAATTTGGCACAATTAGCATTAAATGTTCTTTGCATTCCAAATTTAAATGCGACCACTGAACGAGTCTGGAGTAAATTTAACCTGTTAAAAAATGATTTTTAAAGTAGATTAAGCTTTTAAACTATACGAGCATTATTTCTTGCTGCTTACTACATTAGAGATCAAGGTGGATGTTGTAATTTCCAGCTGCCAGAGGAGATGATCAAGCTAATTTGGAAACCTGTGCGGCTGCGTAATGGAAGAGCAACAGTAAAGTAAACAATAAAAGCTGCATCTTATGGACTGATACAAATAGCTGAGAAAGAGATTACACAAGCAAAAGAATATGACGAGATGTTCAAAAAAAGTAAGAGAAACAGTAAACAGTTAAAGAAAGAACATATCGGTCAACATGACAGTATACTTGGAAAAGCATCTTTGTCAAATGACTTAAGTAGCAGCACAAACAATTTTACTGTCTCGCAAAATAATATCTCGCCTCAATATCTCATATATAGAGAGCAATTTCGAATTGATGTCAACAATGATCGTACATTCGATTCATTGTCTAAAGTTAAAGAAAAATTGGAAAATGAAGTACCGGCTTTTAATCAATGCTCATTACACAAGTCAAATACTAAAAAATGGGAAAGATCTCGTGAAAGTGATGAGTCGTCTGTTTGTTCTGAAACTAAAGATGCTCTTGTTGACGAAAATATAATTGATTTTGTAACAATTCAATGCATGCCTATCATTATTACAGAAAATACTGTAGAATGTCAAGTACCATGGGCAAGCACACAAGTAAATCAGTACCCACCTAATTGGGAACAACTTTCATATTACCTATCTGGGATTCTGCCCAATGAGAAGGCATTAAAAACTTTACAGCTGAATGAGTGGCTTGATGATAACGTAGTAATTGTATTTTTGCGTATCTACAATATCGACAAACAGAGAATGGAAATATTAGTTTTTGACTCACAATTTTTTTCATGGTTACTTAAACATAATAGTGCTACTGGATATGTAACATGGGTGCAAAGAAAGTCAGCATTGACATATAAGTTGTGAGTAATTCCAAAATGTAAATCCAATCATTGGACAGTAACAATTGTTTCTTTTAAAACAGAAAAAATAATATTTATCGATTCGTTGCACAATAAAATAAAAATGAAAAACATTCACTGAAGTTATTAAGCTTCATCCAAAACACACTGCGCATTGCTAATATGCCTCTCCTTAATTGGGCGGAGTGAACGCTGAACAGTCCAAAGGATGTTCTGCGTCAAAAAACCGCTACAGGAGTTGGTGGTAATTGCGGAGTTCACTTATGCGTGTGGGCTTACTTACTGTGCATGGGAAAACTAATCGTATTCACAGAAAACGATATGCCTCAAGCACGGAAATGGATTTTCGATATGATAATATTGGCATCAGAGAAAGACATCGCTACCGACAATCGTAGCTAATTGTTTGAAAAAAAATTACATACGTAGAAACTGTCGAAAATATATCAAAAACGAAGTTTTCCAGAAAGCCGCCACAACATTTTAAAAACACCATAGACTATTGCTTGATATTAACACAAATTCCTTGAGCATAATCAAGTGATAAATCAATATGTAGTATACACATATCTATGATAGTAATTACATCGGTGTGCTTGGCTAACAATTATTGAATGACTACTCCATTTGTTATTAATGAAATAAATAAATTTATGCTTGAATGTGTAGTCGACTGCCTCGTTATACATATTTCTTTCTTTGAAAGGGTTTTTGTATGCCCCTTGATAATAACTTGTGACTACACAGTAAAAAACCGTATAGTAAAATTACTATGCTCCATTGGAAATTATCGGACCGATGCTGAGCGTAGTATATTTACGACGCCGGATGAAGTAAATTTCCAAGTAAAGTAGTAAATTTACTCGCTTAATGTAGTGAATTTACAAGTGTAGTTGTAAATGTATTACGATCCGCTTGTAAATATATTATGCTGAGCATAGGAAATATTATGTCCTATACTAAGCATAGTAAGTTTACAAAAAAAATTTTCTACTGTATAATCACACTTACTGTGTGGTTAATCAAAAATCACTCGTTACAATTATTGTCAGTACTTTAATTATTATTATTTTTATCATTATTATTATACACCAGAATTTACATTGCTATTTATTTGGGTTGCCTACAAATCGTACTTGGGGAAAAAAAATTTTGGGAATATTTACATAAGACTTACATTATAATGGAACTGTAAATTCTGAACTATTTTATCCGTGAGAAATAATGAAACGTGTCTGCATCTGTAAAATTTGGTAATTTATCAAAAAATGGCTTCAATAGAGAAAATATTTTTCAATAGTTAATTCAACTGCCCAAAAAGATAGAAGGTGGGTTAAAATAAAAAATAATAACAAGCAACTTAATACTTTGTTGATAAACAGGAAGGTTTGATATAAAGGAGCCACATTCTCGAACATTCATTACCTGTAAACTTTGTTAATGTTTATTTTGTATGATTTAATATTAAAATAATGATCAAAGACATATTTATTACAATCGTATTTAAATACAAAAAGATACGCATTCGTATTAAAAAGTGCACAAAATAAAATGTATTCGAGAGTCGTAAATACTACGTGCCACGTATATAATGTTCCTGCTTTGCTATTTTTCCTAAATCATCAACTTACAACGATTCATCGGTATTAGTAATGCAGTTATTGAACAGGGCGTCATACAACTATCATATATGTGTACATGTATACGACTTATGGAAAATGATCAGAAATAGGTTACAATACAAAATTGTCGTACATGTGAAGCAATACATCTTGAGATGTAAAATATTTAATATTGTAAATTCTCAAAATTTTATATAATTTGTCGATTTTGTTCAAAGTTAATGACATATACGAAAAATAGTCGCAGGCAATTATAATACGTTAAGACAAATAGGTATCGGGCCACGCTGCAGTTCTCAGTAGTATGTAAATTTCCAAATAATTTATATAATAGATGAGAACTTGCAAGACGCTTTCAAGGCCAACAAAATCCAACATCATTATATAACGAACCGTAATTCTTGAAATACTTTGCACATAAACGGCGCAAAGTCCTTTGCAGTACATACATATTTTATTACAAACGATAATCTCATAAATATTGATTTGATTTGTCAGATAAAATTTCTCTCGTAAGGTCAGATTATTAAGTTAACGTCAACTGTAGAAGGTCATCATTGTTAATTTAATTATTTTAGAGTCGACAATTATTAAATTAATTTAAAAAACTCACATAACATGTCAAATATTAACTCATAATGTATGTATGTATGTGTGTATGTGTGTATGTATGTATGTATACGTATGTATATAATTATGTATTAGGGCCGTGCACGAGACTTCTGAAAAAGTTGAATGAAATCCTTATGCCTTCAAAGTAGGCTAAGAAATTATCATAATTTTTATAATTTAAACAAATTATGTATTTTATTACGATGAATTCAATAATCTAAAGTTGAAAAGGTAGTTGTGTGTTCTTTAAAAATTGTTGTTTGTTAGTCTAACATAAATTGTTGGACTAAACTAAAAATTTTAGACTAACTTAAAAAGTCTTGCAACTGTTTTTATAAAACATCGAAGATATAATGGAATGTTCATGAGTGTAGGAAAAATGTCGAATACAGTCATAAATTAAAGTATTAGTCTAAGAGTCGAAAAAAAAATATTTTTGTTAAATATGTATGTCAATTTAAACTTGTCAATGACACATTAGAACACGTTGTGGTCGTAAAAACCTTTACTATGTACAAATTTACTTTTAAATTACAAGGAGTTTGTCCAAAATTTGGAAATGTTTCGTGCACATCTGTAATACGTATCTACGCAGACATATTAGCAAGTCAGTGTTGATATACGTACATCATTAAGAGATGTACATGTATAAAGTCCATCGAGGTGGTAAAAAAACAACATAAATATATTCCTTCTACTTGTTAAAAGTTATTTGGCGCCCAATACGCAATTCATGATATAATATACAACAAACCTCACTTTTGTACAAGCTGATTGTACTGCACACGTTATGGTAAAGAGTTCGTACCTACTGACACATCAATCATTTTTAGAATTCCAAATATGTTATACATTTAATTATTTCATGTAATTAAAAATTATTTTAAGTTAGGGTATCGGGCCTGTTTTTAATATAATTGAGTTCAAAATATGTCTTCTAACGTGGGTTGCAGTGGGGTACCACAATAACAGCTTTAAGGCAGCTCCCTTGTCTACTGATCTAGTCAAGTAGGAGAGTTTGACTTTTGTATATACATATTTATTTACGTACAGCAGTGTCGGTATTCTGCTAGTGCCTGTTTTTTTTAGAACGAAGTTCTTCATCGCGGGTTACGATGGGATGTATACTTCCCGTGTATTTCCTGTGTATAAGGACGGTTGGAAATGGGGACCCATCAGCCAGAAAGTGTAAGAAAAAAGCGTGCACTTGTGGAGTTGGGGGGTCACGGAGTAGCAGTGGTGACAGAGAGAGAGAGAGAGAGAGAGGGTGAGCGAGCAAGCGTAGGGACATATCTGCCAGAAAGCGTAAGACAAAACTGTGCACACCGATCTTTGCTGGCTAAAAAAAAAAAGCCGAATTGAAGAATATTTGAGTACGAATCGAATGCAAAAAAATTTTTGAAAACCGATCTTTTTTACAGAAATGGGAGCACTTTTTGACTTCTCTATGTGAACGCCAAACGGCAGAAAATATATAGAAATGATAGTATTCTGCATACCGTGTGTTTAGTTTGTGTGTGTACGTATGCAAATCCATATATACGCAGGTATGAATGCGTGAGGGTGTAAGTGTATACTTTCAACTATCCTGGTGTACCAGGCAGGTTGATTTATACGCTGTTTGTCGACTCCGCCCCAGGAAGTTACGTACCTGGGGGACGAAAAATAACTTTTAGACTTTCCTGGTGCACCAGGTCGACTTTGATGCTGTTTCTGAGGAAGTTACGTACTTGGGGGACAAAACATTTGGGTCTTACTTATTTCACTTACTTTATTCTGATTACACGTTAATATTTTTATTATATCCGTACGCAAATAAGATTAAATAAATCTGAGACCTAATGGGCCTCCGGCCGAAATAGTTTGATGAAGAAAATCAATAAATAAATAAATAAATGAATAAATACATTTTTATGGAGTTTACATGGAAAGAATAGGATGATATTGAAAATAAAAATTTTCAAATAATTACAATTTTGCGCAAGTCTGGCATTCTGCTAGACTACAAGACTCTGCGCACCCTTACGGCTCGTTTACATGGAGTTGAAAGTATTTACTTCAAACTGGAATAGCCAGGGAGAAATTTATGTTATGTTCATAACATATTTTATACTTAATAATCATCACTTTTAATAAACCATTAGAATTATAATTTGTTTTAAAATATAAAAATAAATGATTTCTGGCTGATGGGTTCCCGAGCCTTTTATACATGATTTTATAGTATACATGTGATTTCTATCTGTATGCGAGAACTTCGTTCTTACAGGGGGAATCCGAGTCCCACACATGTTTTTTTTTTAAGGGGGTTATAGAAAATAACGGAAAAATTTGGGGGGCCAGCTCTCACTCAAAGAGATGAGTGGAGTGGTTCTTACACGTGTGGGCTAAGCTAGTGTCTGTCTGATAACTATGTAACTCATTTTCACGTATTTCTTGGCATACTTCTTTTAAAAATGACACTTTTCCAGCATTTTGGCTAAAATATAGATAAAAAATTGACAGACATTTTTTTTAGTCACTAGTTTTTTAATTAAAAAATACTAGAAGTTGGAAAAAATATACGTATTCATCCATGTTTTCAAACTTTTTGGATTTTTACTCATAAAGTATCGATTTTCGAAAACAATGTCAAGATATATTTTCTTTTTATTTTCAACCAAAGTGAACTAAAAAAAATTTTTAAAGAAAAATAATTAAGCTTCACACCTGCAAATTCAGAAAATCGATCTAGCACAATTCATCTAGCTGAAGTAATGTGGCTATACGTGTCACAGACACTGGCTGGCATCACAAAGGATGTCCTAACTCAGTATATACCACAAAAAAAGCTTTTAACCATTTTTTACGATTCATTGAAAATAGTTCGGTTACGAAAATGACGGTTCCAGATATGACATTTCGTCTTTAAAGCTCTCCCATTTCTTTTTCCCTGACTATTATGGTTTTTCCACTGAAACAGCACTTGTTGCAACTATAGTCTTTGAAAAAATCGACTTTTCGAAAGAAAAATATATAGCCAAGTAGTGACTTATAATGGCTACAGATTAGACCGAGTTTATGAATAAAGTAATTTTCGATCGATGAAACAGCTCGGGTTAGAGGGGGGAGTAACTTCGCATCCGTTGGAGAAAATACTGATACTAGGATTTTTTGCATAAACTCATGCAAAATGATCTCCTCAAATAAAATTTGCATGTTGCCAGGCATCAAAGTTGGTCAATAATTGTTTAAACAATTTTGTTTAACTAAATTGCAGAAATTGTTTAAAATGCTTCAAAAATTTTTTTTTGTTTTTTTGGCCAATTTAGAATCGAAAAGATCTCTTGTATAATTTATCTAAAATTAATATTTTTTGAGATATTAATGATTTAATATTTGAAAAAAATGCAAAATTGACCATTTCCAACACTAAAAAACCATATGAAAAACTAACAATTTTAGTGTTGCCAAGGTTCTTAAAAATTCTTTAAACATTCATTATCAAATTGCTAAAGCGTTTTAGGCTATTATTTTATAGCAACCCTATGTTTTTTAACCCTGCTCCGGACATTCTTAAGCACTAAAGCATACATCTATATCGACGGCTCTCGTTCATATATATATGTATATTTTTCAGTGTCCAAGTCGGGGTTAAAAAACAAAGGTTTGCTGTAAAATAATAGCCTAAAAAGCTTTTGGATTTTGTTCATGAATGTTTGAAGAATATTCAAAAACTTTGGCAACACTAAAATTTTTGGTTTTTCATACTGTTTTTTAGTGTTAAAAAAGGTCATTTTCGCATTTTTTTCAATAATAAATCATTATTATCTAAAAAAAACAATCAATTTTAGAGATATTTTACAAGAGACCTTTTCGATTATAAATTGGCAAAAAACAAAAAGAAAAATGTTTTAAAGCATTTTGAACACTTTCTGTAATTTATTTAAACTAAATTGTTTAAACAATTATTGACTAACTTTAAAACCAACATGCAAGTTCAATTTCAGGAGATCATTTTGCATAAGTGTATGCAAAAAAACGAGTATAAATATTTCTCCCTCTAGGTGAATAGATCCTCGAACTTTTGGTACTCCTATCGAGTGGATTTAATACTTTGATATCCGAACTGCATAATCCAGTGTTTTTAAAGGTTCATAGTCAATGTAAAGCAATCGAAAAATGCCATCATACTCGATGCAAACTTTGTCGTGCAAATCGTTGGCCAAAAAGTAAACGGCTCGTGACAACAAAGTTTCTTGAATGATAGTCCAAAACCAATGAAAACTTGAAGAGATAGATCTATATAGTCTTAAGTATGTGCACCAAGAGAGCGTTAAATTTGCTTATTTTTGCTCACCATCACGTCTTATATCGTAATTTTCGATATGGAGAGGTTATAGAACTTACATTTCGACCCTTAAATGATCTGCAGATCAAAGTGTATTCTTTACAATCAGGTCCTATAGCGTAAAATAGTTGGGCACCAACACTACACGTACGTTGGCATCCATAGGGTTACCTACTTAACCATGGGCGTAGCTAGCAATTTTTTTTAGGGTGGGCAACCAGACAGTAAATGTATATGTATGTATATACATATATACAATAAATACACAAAACGACTATTTTAGGGTGGGCATTGCCCACCCTTGCCACCCCCTAGCTACGCCCATGTATTTAACTCTTGATTCTGCGCACGAGACCAGGACACCAATAGTGCAAGTTTCGCCGGAATGACCCATATGTACAACAAAATCTACCTGGATTATCTATCCTTCTGTCTGAGAAAATATTTTAATGTTGATAGTACCTTAAGAAATCTTTCAAAATGTTTGCCCATAAACAGACCCATGATTGAGATAATTCATTGTTACTTGGATGTTGAGTATTGATAGCTTTAAAGTATTTCTTCTCCCACTGTCGTATTGCTTTCATATTATTTTTGAAGGAAAACTAAGTATAAGGACATTTATTTGTCTACTGAAAGAGCGACGAGTAAAATTTGTCTGCAGTAACATACAATAAAATATGAATAAATTAGTTTTACAAAGTGCTCAGGAGCAAGCACAACTTACACGCAAATGTAGCAGACCATGGTCATATTTATTTTTAAATGTGGAAGATCACTCTTTTAAGTAAGAATAAGATCAGATACTACAGGTGAAGGATCATCATCGAATAATAATATGGAAAGCATATTACTCATAATTCATCCCAAATCAGTTTTTGTGAATGTTAGTTACGCTAAGTGTCAAAGTAGTAAGATCAAGACAAATGGTTGTATTGATGTATGTATATATATTCATGTATTTTTTTTTAGCTCTTGTTAAAATATGTATGTAGCTATTACCACAAATTCTCCTGAGCATCAACGTATTCAAAACTATATATTTCAATAGTTAAACAAGTAGTGCAACCATATAGGTTTGTTAGAACGCTGTAAACTATTGGTTTTTGCGTTGACTTTTTGTCGTTACGCTAAGCTGTTGATTTTTTCTTCTTTAACTTCCACGTTTTTCTTCTTTTATGAGAAATACTCTAAAAATATGTATCTGCACTGTGGACGTCCATTACCTAAAAGTGGACAGAAGAATTTACTGTATTGTCTCATTCTAAGAATAAAAATCTTTAAAACCAAGTATGATATAATTAATTGTAAAAGTCATGTAGTAGTACTATGAAATGCTGACCGGATCATTGGATGGAAAATCTGTATCAGTGCATTTAAGGAGCATCCAAGAAACAAAAAATGCCATCAAGCCTAAGTATAAGTAGATAATCAGTTTCGTACCAGGTTTGTACTACTCTGATACCCTGAAACAAGAAATAAATGTGAGCAAAAAAAAGTGCGACTCAACTTTCAATTTCATGTGATAAGAGAGATACAAGATATATTGATGACAGGCTACATGTGTAAGACAGTCTTGATCTTTATTGAAAAAACGTATAAATATGAATCTCTGGATAGGCCAAAATCTAAGGAAGAAATGTGTCAAATAAAGTTCTAAAGCATGAATAAAAAAAGTAGTCACCCGTACGTACATAGGATGCAGCCTTTATTGTAGATACCTGTACTTAATCTTAAATGCTACTCTTCTTTGTTGTGGCATGGATATGTATAAAATATAATTACACTTTGTAGCCAATAACTCTAAACGAATGAGAACACTGTAATATTGTTTAAAAGGTTTAGAAAATAACAAACAACACCCTAACATCTACTCTGATAAATAAGTTATGCTCAAATATCAAATAAGTTCACGGAATCAGTATGCTATTAAATTGTTATTCACTGAATGCTTTTTGTCATAAATAACAATTGTTAACAACGTAGGTTTTTTTCACAACTTGAAGGTATCTACGAGATTAGAGATCATCATCTCTGTTATAGGCCCCACTATTTGTTTTATTTTATACTACTGTTGTTATTATTATTATTGATATGATACCATTTTTGACAGATCAATCCGGCAAGCAATGCGGCTTTAAATCTTTCAGAATGCAGTAACTATATCGATATTACAGATAACCAAAATATCACTGGCAGACGACGGCCCAGCAGACACCAGGCTTGATAGAAAGGAACAAGAGTGCGGACTCAACGGACTTCGGAACGATGGAGAAACTGCAATACCTTTAAAGCATACACTAAAACTCTGCTAGCTCTTTTAGATAATACCATCCAACTCTAGATACTCAACGCTCTCAATTTTAGATTCTCAATCGAGCGCTCTGAAGTTTGCGCATGAGTGCAGAATATTCAGCCTAATCCTATCCCTAAATCATGGATGGGATTACACTTAGCAAATGCATAATATGCATTATATTATGCGCATAGTTGAATAATATAATGCATAATAAGTTTTGTATGTCAATGTCAACGAGTACTGTTGTCATGCACTAATAAAGATAAAAGCAATAATTCAACATATTAAAAAGATATTTCCCACTGCAATTCATACCTAAGAAAGGTACAGCTACACGTAATTGATTGGCAATGGTGCAAGAAGTACAGGCAAATTGCTATACTTTTAATTGTCATCAGTATTTCTATTGATTGTGTATTCCAGTTTTTCTAAAAGCAAATTGGCTTCAAGCATTGTGTATATTGTATAAAGTGATTTCTCATCGCAGGCAAAAGTTTAGTTCACTACTACTAGAAAGTGTTTATCTGTATTCTTTAGGTGCATGACTTCACGACTTGATTGCATTATAAAAATATTTAAAGTCTTATAGTACTTCTCCAAACGATGATTAAGTAGTAAGAATCATTCATAATGTGTTTTATTTCTTGGTGAATAACAAGGATATTATCTTGCAATATCGCAGCCATAGCGAGTTAATATAAATTTTGTCCTTGGATGTACTAGGTGTGTGTTATCCACTATTGAACCTTGGAGGGAAAAAATTTCATCCATCAGTAAGACCTTATAGTTTTAACATGCATGTTAATATTTATGAAGGATGAATGGCCTATTCAAATAAGCTTTTGTAAATTGAGCAATTGTGAAAGATCTTATCGGTACACAATAGAATTCAAAATTTGT
>JAPYYV010011752.1:0-15174 GCA_030522625.1 Copidosoma aretas | reverse complement strand
TCCCTGCAGTATGTACTGCAGGAATAAATGCAGGACTTTCTGCAGGACATCCGTAAGGACCTTTTGCAAGAACTCCTTGCAGGATTTCGTTGAAAGACTGCTGATTAAAGAACGTGATAAATGTTATGCATCGTTACCATGGTGGACATATATATAACTATACGTTTTATGCATCAAAAAAAATGTTATTCAAGCAAGACAAAAGTATTTGGTTTGAAATAAACTGTAGATCAAACCATTGACGATTCTTTTAGTTATTAATAATGCAAAGTACACTTACAGTATTGTCGAGAAAAGTGTACGAAGAAAATGGAAAACATTAAAACATCACCTAGAACGTGGTGTCAAACATTTAATTCATGTCCCTTGGAACTCATTATGAATCATGTAAGTAGTATGCAAGAACAGCTTGTAACAGTTTTTTCATACGATTTCAAATTTGTGCGTTAGTGTAATGTCGTTATCCATTTCAAATTTATAGTTGTAGACAGAAAATTCGTAATAAACGTGCCCGAAAATCCCTCTACACTTTTAATAACAAATTTTGTAGGTTATTTTAAATTTGTGTCAGCTCTATTGAATCAGCCATTTTGAATTTAAGTATCTGACAGCTAATTCGTCATCAGGGCTTCCAAAAAATACTATAGAAGTTTCTTCACGAATGTTACTGGTTTCTAAGAAGTTGTCGTCCGTCACATCGATTCCACTACATTTAATTTTGGTCATCTAATGGAAAATTCGTAACAAGTAGCCGCAAAAACTCCCATAAATATTTTTTTACGAATTTCGCTAATTTTAGGAAACCTTTTATCCACCATATTGAATCCGCTATTTCAAATTAATCCGCTATTTCAAATTGTGGTTATCTGATTGCAATTTTGTTGTCAGAGACTTCAAGAACCCCTAAAAAATTTTTTTTACTGATTTTCCTGATTAAAAAAAAATTATTGTCCGCCATATTGAATCCGCCATTCCAAATTGTGGATGTCTGATTGCAAATTCGTAGTCAGAGACCCCGAAAACCCCTGAAAATTTTTTTTTACGTATTTTACTAATTAAAAAAAATTTCTGCCCGCCATTTTGAATCCGCCATTTCGAATTTTGGCTTTTTAATTAAACATTCGTATTTAGCAACCCCAAAAACCCCTCTAACAGCAGTTTCACCCAATATTGTACCGCCTTAGGAAGCGCAATCGTAAAAAAATATAATGAGCACGATTTTTTTTGAGGTTATAGGGTTCATTAAAAAAAATATAGGTCTTAAATACGAAATCCTTTTTGAGGAATCGGTAGAGAATTCAATGACAAAAATTTAAAAAAAAATGGACTTAATAACTACAAAACTTTGGCCGGAAAGTTGATTTAAAACGAAAAAGTCACTTTTTCCCCACTGTGCGGCGGAGAAAAATAAATTTGTCAATGTTTTAAAATCAGATGTAACAACAATCTGCGGGCTTTGTCATTATAATTCTATTTTATGAATGAAAATTACCAGAATGACTCATTGGCTATGTAGCCGAATAGCATCTCGGTCGATTGCCGAGGTAAAGCAATATTGGCCGCGGTTACTATTCGTATGGGTGACCGCTGCCGTTGTATAACTTTGATGATCGGTTAGGTGGTTTTTTATGCTTGTTAAAGTGAGCGGGAGGTAGACAGGAGTGCAGTTACAGTGGTTCAGCTTACAAAATATGACTTAGGCAGCGAGTTGGAACTTGAGCAATGCACGGGTCCGTTCCGGGGCAGGCTTACCAGAATATCACCCATTAGGTTTTCCTAGGATTCTTCTCGCTCTACAGGCATAACTCTGGGCGAATGGAGAGTAGTGCGGAAAAAAGTTGGATTGGGGTAAAAAAATGGCAGTGAATAATGGAGGTGGAGAGAAAACATAAAAGCTCGGAAACAGGTGTACGAGAAAATCTACAAAAAAATAGTGTGTTCCTATTGTAAGTAAAATGAAAAATGTACTATGATTAGAACACAACTAATTTATGTGTATTGAAATATTTTATCTGGCACAAAATGCACTATTAAAAATCAATATTATGTTATTTTAAATATAACATGTAAATGCTCCTGTTTCACATAAACTTAAAGCACCTCATAAAGTAATTTTTTTAAATTTTCGTCCGATTCCCTGAAGACTTAATTTTTTTAAACAAGTTTTTAATTTACGTTAAATCTATAATGTCCAAGCTAGACTTATCGACATTATTATATGTCGCACGATTTATACAAAAATTAACCTTAGTGCGTCCTTTGATTTTGATTCACCATTTTATTTTGAACAAAGAAAAGTGTTTTTGTTATAAAAAGTGAGTATTTTACTATTTGTTCAGAAAAAGTTACATCACTAAATTGTTAAAACAAACATTTCCTGTTTTCTATTTTTGATTGACTTCTAGTATTAACGGTAATGTTTATTTTGGCAAATAACAGCTAATTAACACAGACACATATCTTTTTTTCATGATGTGATAAAAATGTTCTGTACTTGCCAGACAATTAACTGGCCTTTTTAGGTTTACCTGTACAAATAACGAAAATACGTAATAATACAGTTACAATCAAAATTGTTTGTTCTTAGCCCTGGCACAATGTAATGTGTATCCTTAATAAAGTTGTAGATTTCAGTTTCATTGCTAGAGCCTATTGCCTTATAAGACCAAAAAACTAGACTTTCCAGCCGGGGTCATTATTTCGTCAGTCGCCTGACCATCGAACTTGTTTGATAAGTGGTTGTCCTGTCTTTTTAGGGCTTATGTTTGTACTAATCATATAAAAAGACTATTTCTGTGGATGGCTCTATTTACCTGTACTTGAACGAATGGACCCTCAACAAGAAAATCGAAATAAAGAAATGGCGTTCTTTGAAGAAATTTTTGATTGAACATACAACAAAATATTCACCAAAAAAATATTTTTACATTTTGATACAATCTGAATAAGATATTTTTCTTCCTCATGGAAGAAGCTTTCTTATGGACGACAAATTACATGTCGAGATAACGTGTTATAAAAACGTTTTGTAAAGTTTACAATCGAAATACACTACTCTGGTTGAAATGTCCGTCTGCCAGTGTGTGTGATCAGTAATGTTTCAGGTCTCCTTCGATCGGTTTTAATCTAACAAGGCTTTTTTTCAAGATTCCTATTACTGCTGAATAAAAAAATTCGAGTTCTGATGTATGATTTTTTTTTTTTTAATGTATTTAACCGATTTTTAAAAATCGATTTTATTTCAAAAAGTTGATTTTTTACTATTTAACTTTATTTTAGCTTATTTTAAGTCAAATAATCTGAATTGACGGTAAATTTTTAATTAAGCGACGTATCGAGATAAAGAACAAATTTTTGTGATGCTGTATGGGTGTATATCTGTGCATGTATATAAATAGCCAGAACTTAGGATTTTCTTGACCTATTTTGATCAAACAAAGCAATTTTGTCTTATAATTCTCATCACCATAAGAAAAAATTTACATTTTTCAGTATACATTTTTTTCCGTTTTAAGTATAATCGATTTTTAGATATAGACTTTTTTTTTAAAATAACCAACTATAGAACTATTGGCTCACCCTCCAAAACAGTTAATAATAAAATATTTTTTTAACCTAGGGCAGAAAGTGTGGCAGAGCCTTTCTGCCCTTAGGACGCATTTTCGGCCCTCCTAAACCTAAAAAAAAAATGTTTTTCCTACCTCGGGCACTTTTGCAACCCTGGTATAGTAACAGTGACCGCCACTCAAGTGCGATCCAACCAGGGCTACATTACGGACCCTTGGGCCTGCTTCGCAGGACCCTCGGGTCGTAAAATCGCCCTGGAGGCCATCGCACTTTTGTGACGAAAACTACTATTTCTGCCCGTGGGCCGAAAGTCATTAGCGGGCCGAAACGCGCCCACGGGCAGAAATTAGCACTTTCTGCCCTCGGTACAAAAGATGTTGTCCTCACCTCGGGCAGAAATATACAACAACCGCGCCCTTCGGACGTGGTAGTCGTATTTTCTGCCCTAGGTAGGAAATGTACTATTTCTTCACAATTTTAACGTAGAAATTTTTTTTTTTTTATTATTAGTAAATGAATTGATTAACAAATCGATGACATAAATAAAATATAGTTAATATCCAGTACAAAATTAGTACGAATTAAAATCTGATTTTGTTAGTTGCACATAGGTACTAGCGATTTCTGCCACACTGTTTGTTATTTAGCAACAATGTACAGTTAAAATTAATACATATTATTATGTTATTTCTCAAAATCATATGTTATATCACGAGGGATTGAAAATATAAATTGAATACTATAACCGTAAAAAGTATTAAAGTACAGTCTACTAATAAAAAAAATGGAAAATTTAATCGTAATAATGAACAATATTCGATAAATTTTGAACTCAAACTTCTGTTAGTGCAATAAAAACTTTATGATGTTTATGAAAATTGACTTGAATCGACTAACCAAATACAGATACCGGAAGCGTCACAAAAAAAGAAGTTGAATTTTTACATTGTAACAAAATTTTTTTTATATCTATTTACTTTATATCTATTAGAATAAGAGTATCAAACATCATTTAAAAAAGGAAATAGTACAGAGTTTGCACATTAGTTTAGTAGTTTTGGATACGTTTTGGATCAAATTCACTAATTTAATATTCACATAAATTTTGTTACATAAATTAATTCTCACGAAAATGAGAGACTGTACAAGTTCTTTATCGTACTTATCGTCATTGTTCATGAGAAGGATTATATGCATTAATCTGATCTTCAAACCTTATTTATAGAATAATTTTATTGTTGATATTAGTCAGCTCTCTTAGGGGTAACGTGTCATCTGTTGACCCTATTACAAAGATTGACCTCCCTTTAAGTTTTGCCGAATAATAAGAACACCTCACTTCAAAGGATATTTCTTCTAAAAAATTAAAAATCTCAACTTTTCAATGCATTCAACATTTTTTTATTGCGTTGATTTGAATAAAAGTCATTGGAAATAAAGATACGCAAAACTGCTTCAATTTGACCGTGATTGCACTAGAAAGACTTGATATTTTTAAGGCTTTCTAAAGGTCCATTATAGGTGTCATGATTTAATTTCGACAATTTTAATAAATAAATATATTGTGGTACGCGACGAATTTTTTTTTTCACTATTAAAATATACGTTTTTAATTAAAAATACGCACGGTCAACAACTAGGTACTCAAACATGTGCGTACCCTGTAATTGACCCTTGGTTAAAACTATGGTAACCATCACATAATTATTGACCTTCGATCGTCTCTGTGATTGTCGGGGTGATTGTTTTGCTTTTTCATAATATTTTTTAAATGGGATGATTTATATGATTGTTATCGTTGGATCTATTTAAATTTGTGCATGTTACATAATCTATGCTATACTACGTTTTGATTTCTTTGTATGTTTCATTTAAAATCTTAATATCTAAAATGACACATATATCTCAAAAGACCGAATGTAAAATATGTTTTTTTCAGTCACAAAAAATTTTAACCTAAAGATGAAATCTTCGATATATTTCGACAACAAAAGTGTAATGAAGTATTCGAAAATTAAAAAAAATTTTTGATTATATTGTTATTTTACACTTCAAGAGTATGCATTTTCAATTTCAAGTCTTTGCATATAGCCGTAAAACATTGAGAAGTAATTTGGTGGAATAGCTTCTCGCCACGTGGAGACGCCCATAAGAAATAGCATAGAGCGTTGAGAGGCTTTTTTGTTCTTTATTTAAAATGTTTGTCTTTTTTCCCTCTACACGTGGGTATATTTTTCATAAATATTGTGAATCACGTTTTAAAGATATTGTACAATATGCGTCCTTTTCCTGTACCTCCCATGTTAAATCCTTAACTTTAAACTACTATAACTCATAAACTACGCAATAAGAAATCTGAAAAAATTTTGATATACTTATGGCATCATAAGGAATGACTAATTGAATTTTTATAATATTGCTGAATCGAATGTTTAACCATACAAACCATTTTAACTGCATGGGCTCTAAGCGTATTTTACACGGCTACTTACTGCGAAAAAAATATTGTAAGTCCCGCAACAAACGCACAGTGCTATGTTTTAAATGCAAGGCTGGTGGTGCTGTAAGCGCGTTGCTTCTAACCGCAGGTAAAATGAGGTCGTAGGGAATGCAAAATATGTCAATACATCGGAACACCGATATTTTTCAACGACATATCGATAAATACCGCCGATAATTATTTTCTCTGATACATCCCTTATTGACTTTTTTTACCGTATTGAAAACGATATTGCTAACTCATAAGTAATACATTGTTTAAGGAAAGCAGCATAAACGATTGGCACTTTCTTTACAAGGGGTCTACGATTAGCAAGCTCAGTGTAGATGGCATACTATAGCAAAAAGAAAAATGGCGTCGTTGACACACGCTTACTACAATTGACGACAGTATAGTAGGACGTGTTGTTGTGACGGCATCTTCGTTACACTAAAGTCAGAAAGTCACTTATGGTACATATTTATCAGTGCGACGGCATTTTTCTTTTAGCTACAGTTTGCTATTTGGACCAAGCTTGCCGATCGTGCAGCGTTGGCTGCGATGGTCAAAATTCCAAACGCAAACTTGAGGCTGCATCTCTGTAAAGCCTGGTTGCCTCCAGTCATAGCACTACCGCCGATCGAGCCGTAAACTAACGTCGTGATATATATAGTTGTCTTGCAGACGACCGATTGGTAATCCTTGCCGGTGGATCATTATTCACGCTGTTTATGAATATGTAGAATCTATAGCTGCTATTAAGTGATGATGAGTTTTGTGGCATGATAAGAATAGGCTAAAAATTTTATGTAGCAATATATTAAATACTGTTAACTTGGATAATCACATAAAATAAAAATATCAGCAGACGTCCCTACGGTTAGGCAGTAAGCCAACTTATTTGAAAATAAAAACGGTAGTTATACCCTCTAGGCCTGTTTCATTTACTTCCGCTGACAGTGTAGCCAGCTATGAGTCAATCCAACAAGTGTGTTTAATAAATGTTTGCACATATTTAACATATTTATGTACATCTGTATATCTAATTTAATAAATTTCAATTAGTTTTTAATGTTTATTGACTCATAGAGCGATAATCGATATTTTTCCCGCTATTATATCGATCTCACTTCAATACTTTTGAATTGTATTAATGCATCAGGTATTGATACCTTTTTCTTATTTGTCCATACCTATGGCAGATGATTTTTGACCTTAGCCTCTTAGATTTTAGTGTAAGCAGTGGGAGAAAGTAGCTCGTAATTGATGATAGATAGAGAGAAAGAGAAGCAAAGCACTGGCCTGCTGCTACCGTTTGATAATTTTCTAAGAGAGGCACCAGTCTCCCTACTGCTTGTACCAAAATCCAAGAAACTATGGTCAAAAAGCCACTGCTCCGGCATACCGCTTTGGAGTTTATGTGTGGCTAAAAGTGATGCGATTACAGCTCTGCTAGTCTTGCAGTTAAAACATGGCGCTATGCGCTTGTTCCAGGGCTTACTATAGTTTTATTAGGCACTAAGTAGCCATGCAAAATACGCACAGAACCTGCTCGCTCGAGCTCGCGTGTCGTTGGGTGTGCTCGCGCCGCACAGCCTAGTAGTAAATCTGTTTATACTGCGTAACGAAAAAGGGTAACGTTTTGAAATTTTCACTTCCTAAGCAGAAAGTCCAAAGGTCGCGCCGCATCAGATTTTTTCACTTAAAAAATATAATATACAAACGGTTTTTGCACCGGGAAAAATTAAATCACCGTGATCTTTGTCAGAGAGAAAAGAAGCTATGTTCTGCGCATGAGAAAACAGAAAACTATGGTTTTTTTCTAGAATCTAGAAACGCAATATTCGTTGCCCGTGACATCAAATCATAAAGTAAGATATTATAAGAACCTCTATAAAAATCCCGATAAATTCCTTCAATTTCAGAATAAGAATTTGTACGATCTCTAAAATTATAGTTAAAACTTTAGTAAAACATTTACCAGATACAGCAAATAACGACATTGTGAATAACTACTTTTTTTTAAATTGAAACAGATTAATAAATATTGTTTTACAAGAAAATATTTTGCTACGATTGCAAAAGGACATGTCTTAAGTTATTATTTTTCAGATTTCAGGTTTTAATTTTCAGTCAGAGATCTGCCGAATGATAGAAAATATTAAAGATATTCCTAATGCAACTGACACTTTGATTAAGTTACTGACGTATGATTCAGGAACGAATGGAAGATTTGATATTTTCAAAAAGTATGACGAAACGCCCTTAATGCTACCTGATGTTGGTTTTTATTTCAAGAGTCGAATAGGAATTTCAGTTATATCCAAAACTGTGACACAAATAAACCTTATAAGATATTCTCTTTGCAGAAATCTACTTATTTTATATCAGATTATGTTGACTCGCTTCGAATTTTTCAATTCGCAAAATTTGAATGCTATAAGATCGAACACTGCCCCAAAAACTGTAGTTCTCATGCAAGCATACCATGTTGTAATGTGGATATGCGAATGTGATGCTCTTAATTTATCATCGTCAAATTCATTGTAAGTTTAATATCTTATAAATTAAAGTATTTTTTTCTTTTAATGAAATTTTTTTCTAGGGAAAGCAGCTTGCAACGCTTATCTATTTTAAGATGTTCTCGTGAGTTTAATATCCGGAAACATCATCGATCATGTTCATTGTTAGAATTGTTCATACAATATGGCTTAAAAGATAAATTGTGTTCGATGAATCATTTCTATGTTGAAACATCTAGTGATATATATTGGCACATTGGAATGCTTGAATGTGCAGCAGTCATTTCTCAACTCATGTATCCTTTCAAATTTATTGTTTGTATCGAGAATTATCTCGAATAATTGATTTTATTTTTTCTTTATTATTGATTTTTCTTCACTAGTAATATGATTATAGTTGGCCTATTTCAGAGGATTTTCATTTTCCTGAATGGCTTTTATTTAGTTGTCAATTTTCTTTAGTGCAAGAATACATAAGAATTCTCGGAACTTGGTGCGAATTAAATGGAACATCAAGGAAATTTATTCTAGCTGTAAGCTTTCTAGAGATGAATGAAACTCAGAAAGCAAGTGATATTTTTTTACGGGCCTTTAATGGAGTGCTGAATAAAAGTTATTTGTCAAAATTATTAGAAACAAATGAAAATATACCAAAGAATAATGCTTTCGATAACTACTTTTTGACCGTTATAAAAATGTTTGAGCAATATAATGCTTCTGATTGCATTATAGAACTAGCTATGACTGCTATAAATTTATCTGAAAAATATGACAAAAATCTACCAACGTTTCATTCCATCATTTTTGCTCAGCACCTTGATCTTCAGCACTATGCTGAAGCTTATAATTTTTTAAATACCAATCCTGATGTTGACCGACGCGTTGACTGCTTAAGACAACTAGTTGTATCACTATTTGAGCGCAAGAAGTTACTAGCTCTTCTAGCGTTCCCGTATGTTAATATGTATCAAGATTTAGAGAAAATAATGCAAGATAGAGGTCGCAGTGCTGATGCAACTGCAAACGATTATTATGATTTCTTGTATAGTTTTCAAATCAATACAGGAAATATGAGAAAAGGTAATGTTATTCTATTGTACATGATTGCATGATTTTTATATGTAGCGATGTGCTTACTAGTACATAGGATCTTCAATTTCATGAATCATTTTTGTTATATCTCATTTTATGTTCAATTATACTGTACGCACTATAAAAATAAATGTGTACGATTTTTTAAGTGGAAAGCAATAACATTTTTTTAGAAATCAAGGAAAACTTGTGTAAACAATCATTGCTAGAATTACTATTTTTATTTTTTAGCCTATTTTTATTGGAAAATACATGTTTTTATTTCGTATTCATATCCGTGACAAGGTGGGGTAAATCTTGCTATGCATTTTTACCTTCTTCTTGATAGCTAAGGATCTTTTTTTTTGATGAAAATGGTTATTATAGATTAAAATGCAATGTAGTGGCAAAGTATTGCATCAAATAATTCGATTTCTTGCGAATTCAAAATTTACATTATTGGAACACAGATAATGTTGGATTATTATCAATGACTCATCGTCTGGTCTGATTTGTCTATTTGATTCTAATTATGCAGACAATAGACTTATCAAGGTAACTAGTTGAAAACTTGTTACTACGCAGGAAGTAAAATTTTGAGTCTAACGATCAGACTTTCTCTTGATACAGTCGTCTAAAGTGCTTTTTGTAATGGATGCTCGAACATTTACCGCTGATTGCGGGTAACTGCTTGTGTTTTTTTTACGAGCCTTTTGCTTGCAGCTAGATCATACGATTCGTGGCTGCATGGTAAGAGATGCGATGACCAAGACACATTTATCGCTTCTAAACTCTAAGACACAGAGTTGCGCAGGTATGCCCTAGAACAGCTTTTGCGTTTGGGCGCGTACTCACCCCTTATCAATTGAGATTTATCAGCTATGTACTTAAATATTGAATCTTAACGTATAGAAGTATATGTCAATTGACTAGCTATATAATAAATTTGTTGGCAGTAAAGATGATTGCGTTTGTAAGTATGATAAGAATATCAGAAAGAAAAATAGTTGTCGTTGCACAAAATTGAATAATAACCGTTAGAAAAAAAGGATATGTCAAATTTATAAATTTAAGATGGCTGGTGCTTACATAGTATTAGTGTATTATAGAGAAAGGGACAGCACGTGTTATCACGGTAGCAGAAGTGGAAGCGGCGAGCTCCTACTGCTACCAATTTAATGCATTGTTATGAGCAACGAGCGTGAGTGTAGGGCAGCGTTGCTCCTCTCTTTCACGGAAAAAGGTTTTCCTCCGAAGAGACCGTTCCCAAAATAGCATCACAACGTAACTGCATGTAAATAGACGTACATCGAGAATAATAATGTCTTGCAGCGGGTCTTTAGGTTTACGCCAAATTTACATCGAGAATCACGATGTAAAGGTTAGGTCTTACATTGGGACTCCGGATGCACGCCAAACTCACATCGTGATTCTCGATGTAAATTTTGGCGTGCACCTAAAGACCCGCTGTACGGCATCATTATTCTCGATGTACGTCTGTTTACATGCAGTCAAGCTGTGAATGTTTGAAGAAAAACCTTTTTCCGCGTTCTGCCAGGCGCTTCAGATCAGAAAGTCGAAGCGAACGGTAGACGGTACCAGCTCCAAGCAGAGGGCTTTCCCTTTTTTGGGGTTATTTCTCGTTTGTAACTACGTCTCTGTTTCAACAGCTAGATGACATTTTGATCTCTCATCAAACTTTAACACTCTCTCTCTCTCTCTCTCTCTCTCTCTCTCTCTCTCTCTCTCTCTCTCTCTCTCTCTCTCTCTCTCTCTCTCTCTCTCTCTCTCTCTCTCTCTTCATTGCTCTCTCCACCTCGATGTCGTATTGGGTAAGGTGTCATCGTACTTTTACGATGAATCTGTGTAATTTGAATTAACGGTCTTGAAAAGTTTATTGTCGCGATTTTTCCTTCCTTACCAGCGATTATAAGCACTTACAAACTGTAAATAAGCTCTTTTTGACTCATACAATAAACCTTATTGTTATTTTTTTTATTCTAGTTGAATTCCTTTACCGCCATCAAACTTAGTTCACAAGTTATGAAAATTCGCCCAGTATTGGATTTATAACTCATTGGTCAGCTTCACTAACATTCTGCTGCACAAGAATACGTCTTTTAAAATTTAATAGCTGATCATAATTATTGAGCCTATCATTTTAGTAGCAGTGCTTGTACATTAATGCTTGGAGAAAAAACTCCAGAAAGTTCTGTCGGCCATTTTGCCATTGACGCCTTATTCTTCAGAATCTGCGTGGCATGTCCTGCTAGCGCAGCCATCAGTTCCGTTCGTCGCTCTGCCATCTTTCTTGCTCTACAGGAGCCTATGTTATCCACGGTAGCATGCACAACGAGCGAGCAAGCGGAAGAGCAAAGGGAGTGCACAGTAGTAACATTTATCGTTCCAAGCATCTTTTTTAGTTTTCGCTATTGCTTAAATTCGTGCAGTGTATAGCACACAACTTAACTTTCATTTCTAATCAAAGTGCTTCTTGATTTGCAAAATGTCCACTTGGAGTAAAATTTATGCTACCCAAATAACAGCTTTCACGAGTATTTTAAATACATGTACACATAATACTGTCAAAGTTGGTACCTTGCAACATTAAATCTCGTTTGGAGCTTTTGGAGAAGTATTGTCATGAATTTGTAGATCACCATGAATCTCTTACTATCCATACATACGAGACAAGGATGATTCCTATTTAAAAGATGACAGTTTTATAGATGCAGAAGATCTTTCCATCAACTTCAAGTATCGTACATGCTAACATATCGAGCGTCGCTCTTCCTCTAACGGAAAACCTACTACAGCTCCGATTAATCCCACAATCTCATTTTTAGATCCTTTTCTTGAATCGACTTTGGAAATCGTGCATGCGATAAATTGTATATTTTTGCAGCCACGTAAGAGCAACATCCTATTGTTTTCAAGGTATTGGCACATTTACAGCAGTATCGAAGAATGCCACTGTATCCAATTGTATTTGGCGAATAAATAATGTAACATGTATAAGTTTTCCTGGATATATGGCGAGATACGACTTTGACTTGTATCATTTCGGGTGTTCCAATCGAATAGTTAAAGTACATTTCATTTTTATTATTCACAATTTCTGCTAGATGTGTCACAGTTTAATGAAATTGGTAAGTACTTGCCAAATAGTTGTAGATCTTCTTCGGGCATTTCTGGTGAATCTATTACATCACTAGATGTTAATTTGTGAAACGCAATTTTTCTCCGGCTCCACCTTCAAGTTTCAGCTTTAATGGCTAATGTATTCTTATCTTTTCCTTTATGAATAATTTGAGATATAACCGTTTTTTTTAGTAAAGTGGCCAAAAACGTAACGTTTTCCAGATTGATTTACGAGAAATCCAGCTATTCTGCAGTAGAGACTTGCACTGTCTATCATGTTGTTATCAAATTGTTGATAAAGTATATTTCATTTTAATGACAACGTAATCTGCTTCTACCATTCAACCAATAAGTGTAACACGACGAGAACTATTTAATTCAGCAGCCGTCAGTTGTTTTTGTTTTCCATTCAAGGCCGTTGCAATTTTTTTCTTTTATAAATGATACTTCGTCACAAAAGTGCCTATTAACAATAAACAAGGTCCCTTTGTTTAATATTTGAACCAAACTATTAACGTCACTCATTATTTCCTTCATTGTTGAAGCATTGTTTCGAGTAATAAGGCCTTATTATATCTACTATATAACCATTTGTAGTACAGATAGTGAATGGCTTACACAAGGAAACCTTTTTTTGTCCAGAGAAAGATTTCCTTTGATGTTCGTTATTACTACTTTTCTGATGTCAAAGGTAGGTACCGTTACATACTAAAGCCAATCAATTATTAATTTTTCATAATTCTCTAGTAACTGGTATTGTAAAGTTAACCTATTATTTTTAAACTTTGTATACTAAATTTAGTTGGAGGAAGGTCATGTTTAAAAGCTTTATAGGGGTCCAGAACCACCCTAAGCACAGATTCTTAAAAGTTAGACGTGATCATTTCACGTGATTCTAAAAGTTGTTTCCAATGTTAACCTGTAATAGCGAGTAGACGCTTTTCCGATAGGGTGAAATCACATGTCTAATCAGTAAGTTCTCGATCGCATGAAACACTTTCCTATCCATCATTTGTATGACCTCTTCATGATTTTGATTTTCGTGAAAATTCCATCTTCGTGAAAACGCTTTTGTAGTAAATGGCTTGGACAGCAACGGTTACCTTTTGGAATAAAAATTTGTGCTTGTGCAAAAATTTGTTTCCTTTCAAAATGAACAATCATGTAACCAGAGCATTAACTGTATCAAAAACAATAACTATGGGTAGAAACAGGTCTTTAAAACGGCAGTTCAGCATACATTATTTCGGGTTTTATCTCAATGTTGTATTTAACAACTGAACCAGAGGATAATTGTGCTCTTCTGACAGTTCATACAGTTGCGGCATTTAGACTGGAATTCATAGTCGTCAAGAAGATCTTAAGATCGACATTATTACAGTTTAAATATGGCTTAAGTTGTCTTAAAGTACTCTTGAAGTTGATAAATATTTACTTGGCGAATAGGAACTCCAGCCTCATATGAGATAAGCGTCTGAAACTTTCGGTTTCTTGACACCACCAGAAACATGGCAGACACTGGACGTATTTCAACATAGGAGTGCCGCGCACTATAAACAATGCTGTGGCTGTGATTTTAAAACTATTTCTTTACAGTTTAGTGATTGTCTTTAGATTCTATTTAAGGCAGTTATAGGTTCATCAGTAAAATGCCGACTGTCTTAATACACGCAAACGCGTACGCACGCGTCAAAACACTCTTATCTGGTAGCGGCCACAGCTTCTCGGTGAGAGACACACTGGGTTATATGAATAGAGTGTACCTAAGGAATCAATAATTTAAGCAAAATTCACGAAGAAACAAAAAAAAAAACATGCTGGGTGGGAGCTAGGGAGAGTTAGGGAAGAGCCTGATAGAGAGCTGTGGGGGACATGGAAGGGAGCGGGGAGGAGCTAGTATCTTATTTAAATTGGACTTTAATTTTATACTTTACTTATAACTCTAAAACCTAAGATTTTTAGAATGTGTTACTGGATAGTTTACATCGCAAAAAGTAATAGTGTAGTCAATTCTATCTATAAAATAAAAAAAGTTTTCGGGAAAGCTGGGGGGTTAGGCAGAGGAGAGTCTGATGGAGTGCTGAGAGGGAGTCAACACGAATTTTTTTTGCTTGAATTTCACGGCGAAAAAGAACGCAAATTACCTTATTTAGGGGGGAAGCTAGTACCCGCTCTAGAACCATACAACTGTAGAATATGGAAAGGTGTATGCTTATATATATACTAGTGGGGCTGCGCCCCACAGTGTTCCGGATCGTCAAAATCCTTACGAAATAAAATAACTCCCGAACGGTGAGTCCGATTGACATGATTTTTTTTTTAAATGAAAGCTTAGATTATGTAGATTTAGGGAAAACTATAGAGAATTGATAAAAAAATTATCCTAACCTCCAA
>JAPYYV010011751.1:0-12074 GCA_030522625.1 Copidosoma aretas | reverse complement strand
CTTGTTAATAAAAGTCATGCTCCAAAACCATTTTGTACATTGTGATTATAGTTTATCGACTAAGGAGCAAGTAGTTATGGTGTCTTTACCTTACTTTAAAAAGATATTGATGAGGCAAAATCTAAAAACCTTTCGAATTTAAAGAAGGGGAGACCTTACGGACAAATTGGAACCCGGATTAATAACAAAAGCATTATCTACAACATTCGATGAAACTCCTATACAAATAACCGTCTGTTACGGTAAAGTTAGTTTTCCAAAATTAGAAGAACGAAAATACATAATACAAACTCTACATAACAGCCCTATCAGAGGTCATAAGGGAATGAGCCAGACTTACCGGAAAATTAGAGAACGATTTTATCGGCCCGAAATGAGAAATGATATCCTTAATTATGTACGACAATGCAGTAGGTGTCAGGAGAAGAAAATTGAACGAATAAAAACAAGGGAACCACTGGTGCTTACAGATACGCCCATTAAGGCTTTTGATAAAGTATCCATTGACACTGTTGGCACATTGAGAATGACCCCGAATGGTAACTGCCACTTACTGACAATACAGTGCAACTTAACTAAATATATCATACTAGTTCCAGGACCCGATTTCAGTTAAAGTACCTTGGCCGATGCACTCGTACAAAATCTTATTTTAGTCTATGGTGCGCCTAAAGCCATTTTATCAGACAGACATGCTACATTTATGTCTAATTTACTGAAACAACTTATGTGAACCCTAAAAACGAACCATTTAACGAAGTCATCATATCATTCGCAAACGAACGGATCACTAGAGTGGAGTCATGCTGCCTTGGCTGATTTTATAAGAACTTATTCTGAAACTCATGATGACTGGGACAATTGGCAAAATTTGCAGCTTTCACTTATAACACGAGTGTACATACGGAAACAAATTTTACACTCTATGAACTTGTGTTTGGTAGAATATCAAGGTTGCCGCTAAAAATACCTAAAGATAAAAGATTGCGAACCTACCCATTATATTTACAAGATCTCATTAAACGACAACAGGATATGCAACTTGCGGCAGAAAACTAGCAAAAAAAAATGGAAATGCAAGCGAAAAAAAGATATGATAGAAAAATAAAACCGTCAAATGTTAAACCAGAAGATTACGTGTTGGTAAAGAAGGAAGTGCAAATAATATATTACCTGAGAATGTAGACGGTGAAATCATTCGAAAACACAGAGATAAATCAAAACCAGTTCCACAATAGTATCCTAGTAAGAATAATGTTTTACATATCTTACAGAAAAGAAACAGTAATGTGGATTATATTGGCCATCTTAATGATAATATTTCCCGAAGGTCGCACAGACCTGAATTATGCCAATCATGGCAACTACAAGATAGAACCACTGAAAATTAATCCTGGAATATACGATGAACGAATTGATATTATAAAAATTAAAATAGCTGACTGGAAGACAGTGCTGACTGGAAGACAGTAATATGGCTTGATATAAATAGATTCATATTGGAACATACACCTACTCCAGGATTGAATGAAACCTTTAGACGTTGTGTTGTATAATTTAATTATCCTAATTGTACTAATTATATGGAAATGGACCTTTGAAATTTAAAAATAGTACGATTGGAAAATCTTAAAACAACAATATCAAACATAATAAATACTGTGGAAACCCATGCGGAAGACCACGTTATCCCATCTCCCAGCATAAGAACAAAAAGACTGACACCTTTTGAAAGTATTGGAAGTATTGCTAAAGGACTCTTTGGTTTAGTCACAGAGGACGACATCAATGTCATGAACACTAACATTAACAATTTTTATGCAGATTAAATAGAATATATCAAATTATATGAACAAAATAGCCATATTTTTGCTGCTGCATTTAAAGAACTATATAATACTACGAAACGCCATGAATATATTTTACAGCAAATTGCAGAAATACTATATTTAGGACAAGATTTTACTACAGACAGATATCTGATACATTTATCAACTTAGCTTAGAAGAACTGAAGCTACCTTAGATCATATTATTCGTTCCCACGAAGATCTGATTGACATTTTGCATAGCATTTAAAGAGGACAAGGGCATCCAAAATTATTATCTCCAATTAATTTAGAACCGTAGCCCAAGATGTAAAAAATCTTGCAGGAAATCTAGAATTGGCAGCACCAATACAGAATCTTTATGCTGGTGAAATATGCACTCTAAGCAAAGTAGATGTTGTGCATCAAGATAATAGAACCATGATAATATTACATGTGCCACTTGTAGATCGAATCCCTCATAATCTTTATGGATCATGATACCTCAGCCTAGACGAAATGGGTCTGCCTACATAAAACCATCGTATCCTTACTTAGCAATAGAAGCAGACCATGATTCTTATTTACGGTTGAACGAGGTCACCTTTAATCAATGTGACAAAACTGTGTATATATACATATGTTCAGCTATGCAACCATTTAAAGAACCCTATTATGTGAACGAATGTGAAATTCTTATGCTATTACGACCGAGATCAAAAGTATTTAAACACTTTTTAATTATATTAACATTAAAAAGAGAAAGTGAATGGACCAATTTGTCAGGTGACAATTTATGGTTGTATTCAATGGCCAATGAAGAACAACTAATTATAATTTGTCCTAATCAAATAAATCGACAGGAAAGAATAAAAGGCATAGGTCTGTTACAAATGATTGATGGATGCACAGGAAAAACCCACAAATTTACTTTCACCAGTGAACATAAAATTGTCACCCAAATTCAGTACACATATTAAGTGAAAGTTATTTATAATTTAACAGTGTTACATGACCCCGTTCAAATATATTACTGACTTCCATGGTGCAAAGAAATCAATTCTAGAACCGAATTTTATTGAAGAATCATGGTAAGGCGAAGAGAGAAAGGTACAAAACATAATGAACCAAATGGAAAAATTACAAACCCGCAAATTGAAGGAAAAACAAACTTCTCTTTTAGTTTTAATACGTAATGTCATCGAAGCTATTGTTGTTGTATTTATAATAGCGATAATTATCAACAATGCAAGAAGGCGTTTCAAGAAAACTAAAAACGTAGCGTCTTGGAAAAATTTACGAAATGTACCGTTTCAATGAACACAGAACCCCGAGTAACTATAAAAAAAGAACCAACTGAACCTTATGTCGAAATTATGCATAAATCTAACACACCTAAATCATTCAGAACCCAACCTATAATGATGTCACGGAGTTTGATACTCCCACGCCATACACCACAAAAGTTGAAAATCGATTCATAGATCGATAACAATTTGATAATATTTTTTTTTTTCAGGCTGTATGATAAACTTTAGCTCCAACATTTAAATATCAATAAATACCAAAGTTAATATAGATCGTCCGTTACACAAAGTTATTGAACAACTAGAAAACAAAGGAAACATCAAGAAAATGCACATACTTCCGGATTGTCATAGTTATTCACAACGAATTATAACTTCCATTTACGCTAGTGACTCATGTATTATGGAACTCGATATAACGCTAAATAAACAAAAAGAAATTCAGACACTTTCTACTTTTAAGATAAAATCCATCATTGGTCAACCAGAGAAGATTTCTTCATCAACATCATCAAAAGGTGATAAAAATGATATACCAAATATTGACCTAAAAAGACTTATGTGTCTTCTACCGTGGGATCTAAAAGAAAAGGAAAGACAAGATGACTTCTTTAATCATTTTGCACGATTTGGAACCCTGGAATACTGCTATGCCGTCAGAGATCGATGAGGACGACTATCTAAAGGATATGTTTAATATATAAATCCCGAAAGTGTTATCCTGGCATTGCAGAACGATGAATCTAATTATCACACCAAGTATGCTGAACCAATGAAAAAAGCCCAACATCTAACGAACCCGAAAATAATTCACCCAGCCTGTCAACAACAAGTTCATTTGAATACATATCAAAGCCATGTTATTACGTGTAGAAGACAACGATGTATAAAAGCTTCAAAAATCAAATTAACGTTTGGAAACCCTATCGATTTACGAGAGAAAATCAACGAAAGCAGATTTTGAACCCAATAACAGAACCTAGCCATTCTACCATCTTTTATCTTGCAACGAGGAAATACATCATCTTAGTTTAAACTTTTTAGCTTTAAGACCCATAAAAATTACAAGATAAATGAATATTGAATATTCGGTTATCAGTGTAAAATATTAACATCACCTAAGTACATTATATTAAGGACTGCGAACATCACAATTCTTTGATTATTTATAATCCTTTCTTGTTTTTATATTTGAATATTAATACGAATATAATAAGATATTTAAAATATATATATATGTATACATATTCTATACATGCTTTGCTATATGAAATATTATAATCGCATGCTTACATTATGTTAATAAATAGATAAAATATATTTATAGGAACAAAAATGAATTATAAGAAATTTTAAAATTATTATTTATGTAATATTATATTTTGTTAATTACGAAAATTAAGATAAACTTAGAAACTAGAACTTACTATGTATAACCATTGCACGACCCTCTCCACATCCCTTTTATTAATCTTATTCATCAATAACCGACAAATTGATACAATTATTAACAGCACGAAATATGCTATAATACTCATTCATATACATGTATCAATCCAGAATCATCACATAACACGTATCCACCCTAAACTCACAGATTCATTATGACTAGTCGAAAATCCAACATAATAGAAGTAGAATCTGATGGAAGGCGTCTTGACTTGTTAATACAGGGAACATATAGTCGACTAATGCTAAAGAAAATATTAGGATGCTATGGAACTGTACAATCTTTGGAAGAACAACCATGCGCAATAAAATACTCTATCTTTGAAGCTATTTTTTGGTCCCCCCAAGAAGCTAAAACAGCTGAACAAGCTCTAAAAATAACACCGTCACTACAAGCGCTAACAGACGCCCAAATCCAGGTGATAGATAAGGATATTAAAACTCCGAGAACTCAAGAAACACCCAAAGATAGCCCTATATAAGAAATCGCACCAATTTTACGATTTGTAAGAGTAAATCGTAATAAAAAAAAGATAAGCGTAATGATAAAAAAGCCCTACAGTGTTTATTATATTGATAAATTCTTTAGACACAAATATTCAATTAAGGATATATATTTTTCGAATAATTCACAGAAACGGGGAGATGTTATTCCAGTTCATATAACATATGAAAATGCTAAATGAGCGGAATATATGCGACGCACAGTAGTGTATTGCATAACACCCGCCAAAGGATCCAGTTGAAGGTCAAACAACCCAGAAACAAACGAATGCCCTCCCTCAAAAATTAATGGCAAAAGTGCCAGTAATAATGATGCCTGAGGGTTAGACGAGGCTAATGATGACATTTGGCCCTACAAATAACCTTAATGACATGCCATTAGATAATCATCGGGATGATGGAAAAACCATGTACAAGGTCTTTGTTACCTACTCTAATGAATGATCAACTATGAGAGCCTTCGACGGACCTAAAAATCATGGAGTCCGATATTATAATAATCGAAATCAAGGTAAAACAGAGATAATGATACACCCATCCTGTGGAAACCTTATATATAGAGCAGACTTCGAAGTGCACAGTCTCCTCTGTAAAACGCAAATAAATATGCAAAGGATATTCTCAATCTGCAAATGCAATGTCAGCCTAGTGAAATACGACTAGCACTATCAACTGTTCCTTGAGACTTGAGTATCAAGTAACCTTGAAGCCATAGGCATAGCAACCAAAACCAGAAAAATCCACCAAAGACGACAACCCAAGAGACCGGAAGAGAAAAAGGGACCTTTTTGTGTACAGAAGTTTGATAAATAGTACGACGGTTATAGCATTATATACAGGCTAAAACAAAATAAGATCTATGCTACTTTACATATATACAATATACTATGATTACATATAATCTCATCCTACATTATAATCCTATTATCATTCCGATTCATTTACTCTTTGGACAACCTCAAATGAATGTAATGTTTTGATGATTAATTTAGTATCATATTTTAATATATATATTAAAAAAATATAAATAAAAAAAAAAAAAAAAAAAAAAAAATTCAAATTATTTTTTAATTTTCATATTGTATTTTTCTTTTACACTACAATAATTACAATAATTAAGTATATAATACTTATTATTTTTTTACTGTACTCCGTATTCGCCGAGGGCGGCGATGGTTTTAAGAAGGAGGGACTGTTAAGTGATGACTTTGATTGCCTAATTAAAAGATAAAATGTTATTGTATTAATTAAGGAAGCAAACAATGTTTAAGAAAAAAATCTAAATAAAAATATTACATTCATAATATTAATAGGAAATCAAGGTTGCCCCTGCACAGTGCTGACTTTGCACTTCGTCACTCGTTGAGAGTTGAATTAAGTGTCGAAATACAACCGAAGCAAGTACGAAGTCCAAAACATCTGGACAGCACGCATTACTCTTCGAGGGAATGCAACTTCTCGCTTACTCTAGTTGGGAAAACAAAACATCCTGCAGGGCCTTTTCTTATATATTGCCATTGCGCGACGTTTTGGTTTAGTAGCCCGCCACCGCTCATCAAGTGTGGTATTTGTAATAATTTATTAGCTTGCCACCGCTCATCGAGTGTGGTTTTAATTCATTTAAGGCTTTTAGTATCAAATCAAAAGTTAATTTTTATAATACTGAATACAAAGATATGTATACTAAAGTAACAGTGCACAGTGACCGAATTAACTTATTAGAATTCCACCATATCATCAGAAACATATCCAAATAAAAATATAGAAAAACAAGGTACAATAGATTTCATCAACTATTATTCTTTGTGTGTCTCTTTAAATAAATGAACAAAAGTAGTTGGACGACTGCTAGTCCTGCGGCCTGTAAAAGAGCAAGAGACCGAGTCTACAACCTTCTAACCTTCTGTTAGAAGTAAAATAAAGTTAAGCAATTATTTTTAACAATAGCCTAACAATTTATATCACTGCTCCCATCATCATCATGCTTCTTATCATCATCATTATCGTCATCATTAATATCATCATCATGATTATTATTATGATCATGATTTTCATCATAATCGTTCTCTTTATCATGGACATTATGATCATCATCATAATAATCATTATCATCACTATTATCATTGTCAACATCATCATCATCATCACCATCTTCATCATCTTAATTAATATAATCATCGTTGTCATTGACATCATCATTATCATCACCCTAAACTCCATCATAACCATCATCATAATCAGCATAATCATCATTATCATCATTTTGATCATCTCAATTATTACACTATCATCATTATCATCAAAATAAACTGTATCATCGTCATTATTATCATCGTCATAATCGTTACTATCATTATTGTCCTCATTTTCATCACAATAATCATCATGCTCCTGATTATCATCATTATCGTCATCATTATTATCATCATTATCATCATAATTATCATTGTAATCATCATAATCATCATCATATTCATCATCATCATTATCATAATTATCATCATCATCATAAATATCATAATCATCATAATCAGAATCTTATAATCTTTATTATCATAATAATTATTATAATCATCAACAACATCATCATTATCATAATCATTATTACCATCATCATCATCATAATCATCATCTTCATCGGCATTATCATCATATTTATCATAGTCATTATCATCATTACCATTGTCGTCATCGTACCAATCATCATCATCAACATCAATATTATCATATTTATAATTATTATTGTTAACAATATCATCATACACATCCTCATTATCAACATAATCATTAATATATTTTTTACTTATATAATCCTTATCATCAATATCATAACTGTCATTACTATTATTATTATCAACAACATAATCATCATTATCATCATAATTAACATAATCATCATTATGATAACTATCACCATCATAACTTTTACTATTATCTTCATCACTGCTATTATCATCGTCATCATCATTATTATTATCATCATTATCATTATCATTATCATTATAATCATACAAATCCTCCCTATCACTATAATCATCATTAAATTTTTGATTAATAAAATCATTATCATCATTATCATAACTGTAAATAATATTATCATTATCATCAACATGATCATCATTATCGACATCATTAGAAAAGTTATTATTATCATTATCATTAACTTAATCATCTTTGTCGTGATCATTAATATCATCATTATCATGATCATTATCACCATCATCATTATCACCATTATCTTCATCACTGCCATTATCATTATCATCATCATTATTATCATTTTGATCATCTAAATTATTACACTATCATCATTATCATCATAATAAACTGTATCATCGTCATTATTATCATCGTCATAATCGTTACTATCATTATTATCCTCATTTTCATCACAATAATCATCATGCTCCTGATTATCATCATTATCGTCATCATTATCATCATCATTATCATTATTATCATCATTACTGTGATCGGAATTTTTATTATTATCATTAACTTCATTTTAAATATAATCGTCATCATAATGATCATCATAATCATCATAATAATAATTGTAATCATCATAATTATCATCATATTCATCATCATCCTCATCATAATTATCATCATAATCATAAATATCATATTCATCATAATCAGTATCTTATGATCTTTATCATCATAATAATTATTATAATCATCAACATCATCATTATCATAATCATTATTACCATCATCATCATCATAATCATCATCATCATCGGCATTATCATCATATTCATCATAGTCATTACTATTATTACCATTGTCATCATCGTACCCATCATCATCATCAACATCATTATTATCATATTTATAATTATTATTGTTAACAATATCATCATACAAATCCTCACTATCACCATAATCATTATTATATTTTTTACTTATATAATCCTTATCATCAATATCATACCTGTCATTACTATTATTATTATCAACAACATAATCATCATTATCATCATAATTAACATGATCATCATTATGATAACTATCACCATCATAACTTTCACCATTATCTTCATCACTGCTATTATCATCGTCATCATCATTATTATCATCATCTTTATCATTATCATTATCATTATAATCATACAAATCCTCACTATCACCATAATCATCATTAAATTTTCCATTAATAAAATCATTATCATCATTATCATAACTGTAAATAATATTATCATTATCATCAACATAATCATCATTATCGACATCATCAACAAAGTTATTATTATCATTATCATCAACTTAATCATCTTTGTCGTCATCATTAATATCATCATTATCATCATCATTATCACCATCATCATTATCACCATTATCTTCATCACTGCCATTATCATTATCATCATCATTATCATTGTCATCATAATCATCATCATATAAATCTTCATCATCATAATGATCATTTGCATTATCCTTATCATCACTTTTATGATCATCATCATTCTTATTATCATCAGGATCACAATAATCATAATCATAATCATAATCATTAAAATTATCATCATCTTTATCATCATCATTACTTTTATCATCATCGATATAATCATTCGTATCATTAACATTATCATCAGCATCATCATGGTTATCATCATCATCATCATCATCATCAGTATCGCCATCATCATAATCATCAACAAGATCCCCATTATTATCACCATTATAATCATGATTATCATTATCATCATTATCATGATATTGATAATCATAATAATCATAAGTATCATCAACATCATAATTATCATAATCATCATCAGCATAATTATCATCATCATAATTATCATCATATGTATCATTATGATCATTTTTGTGATCATTATACTGACTGTCATTACTATAATTACTATCGGAATCATCATTACAATCAACATAATTATTCTTATCAACATGATCAGTATTATTTTTAGCTTTACTATCATTTTTGTTATCAACGTCATCATCGTCATCAGTATTATTATTAATGTCACCGTCATATTTGTCATCATTGACACCAGCATTATCATCATCAACATACTTATTATTACCATGATTTTTAACATCATCATAATCCCAACTATTATGTTCATTATCATCCTCATCATAATAATAATTATTAGTATTATCACCATCAACGTTGACACGCGCATCTTCATAATCATCACTCTTATCATCTTAATTGTTATCAATATAATCATCATTTTGATCAAGATTATCAACATAATCATTATCATTATCAGCATCATCATTTTTATCATCACCATCACCATAAACTTCATAATAACACTCATCATCATCATCATCTTTATTATTACAATCACGATCCTCACAAACATAAACAACATGCTAATGATCATACTTATTATCGATGCAGCATCACCATCAGTATTATTGTTATGACGATATTTCATATCATTAACGGCCTAATCATCATCATTATCATCATCACTATCACCACCATTATTATCATAATTATCATCATCTACATAATAATAATCATGACCATCGTTATTGTCATCATTATCCTCATTATCGTTATCATCATAATCAATACAAACACTATAATCACAATTCAAAATATGAATATCATAACCAATAACGTTATTATTACCATTATTATCATTATCATTATCGTTATCATCATTATTTACCTATATTCACCATCATCATCATAATTGTCATAAATATTATTATCAGTATCATCGTTATCATCGTCATCAACACCGGCATCATCATAACCACGATCAGAATCGACATCATTATTATCATCACAATAATTATCATCATTGTCATAATTATTACCATCATCATCATAATCATCATTATTGTCATCTTGATCATCTTTATCATTATCCATATTATCATTTTAATTATCTTCCTTATCATTATTATCATAATTATCTTCACCATAATTATCAACATTCATATCATCATTATTATTATTATCTCCACTATGAGCGTCATTATCATCATTATCACCATAATTATCATTATGATCATTTTTATCATAAATATCATCATCAATATCATTATTACCACCACGATAATCATTATAATTGTCATTATTATAAACATCGACGTCATCATCATCATTATCATTATAATCTTAACAATTATCAATATCATCATTATTATTATCATCATCATCATTATTATCATCGTTAGTATGATCATCGTTATTATGATCTTTATCATCATCGTCATCATTACTATTATCTTGATCATCATCATCAGTATCACCATGATAATTAACATCACCCCTATTTATATTTTTATCATTATTATTATGATCATCGTCATTATTGACATCAGCATTATCATCACCTTACTATCACTAATATCTTCATCATAACAATCATCATTATCATCATAATCTATATCATAATCATCATCATCACTAGCATCATCTTAATCATCATCATTATTATCACCATCATTATTCTTATAATATTGATCATCATTATTACTATCATTATCAGTACAACAATCATAAATATTATTATTATCATTATCATCATCATTAGCGTTATTATCATCAATATCATTATTATTATCAATATCATCTTTATCATCATTATCATCTTGATCAACATTATCATCATCATTGTTATCATGATTATAATCATTTTCATCATCATTATTATCATCATTATTGTTATCAGCATCATTATAATTAACACCATCATCATCATAATCATAATCATAACTCTTAAACAACGACGGCATAATCATTGTTATCATTATCATCTCAACCAATATCATTATCATCATTATACATGTGATTATTATTATTTATATCATATAGATTATATTCATGATAAACGCATTATCATCGTCAGTAGTATTGACATGAAGATATTGCATATTATTTAAGGCCTATTCATCATCATTATCATCATTATCTTTACCACCAATCATACTTTTGTCGACTGTAAATGTTGAAACAAGACAGATATTTATATCGGTCTTACAGTCACATTAATAAATAAACATTAATATTATTTTTA
>JAPYYV010011750.1:0-15749 GCA_030522625.1 Copidosoma aretas | reverse complement strand
TTTACTTTTAGTTGAATCTTGGAATATACAAGTGGCATTTTACATGGACAAACTGATCATATTGCTGAATTTCAAATGAATTTTTGCATGAAATCCCCCCCTGGGAATCAACGTGGATTTCACGTGGACTTTGGTTTTGTATGGGAAGAAATTCGCTTAGGGTAAACTCATAAATTTATAACTAGGAGTTCTATGCATACAAATTCATCCCGTTGCAAAAAAAATTACTGATTCAATGTATTATTATGTGACACAGATTATTTATCTGTAACTGTTATTTTAGAAAAAGCTGCGTATATGATGCTTCCAGAATAATTTTGAAATAATTGGAAGTGTATTTCAATGTGACATATTGTGACTGTTCTTAACTAATAACGATATATTAATACATATATATATACATATATATATATATATATATATGTGTGTGTGTGTGTGTGTGTGTGTGTGTGTGTGTGTGTGTGTGTGTGTGTGTGTGCGTGTGTGTATTAATTATAGATGTACTTCCTGAAAAAGTTGGGTCGACCGTCCGACCACAAAAAAAGTGCCCTAGGATGGTCCGAGATATAGGTACAATCTGTCGGAACTTTACCAGTACCATTTAAAAACTTTTCTAATGCGAATAATATATCAGCAGCAAAAGTTTTGCGAAGTCCTTGGTAGTACAGGAATAAAAATGATTATGTAGTTTCATAATTTATTTAATATATATATATATATTTCTATATTATATAGTTGTAAGAGATCAGAGCGAGGTTTTGCTTCCTCTCGCTCCCCCCCCCACATCCCCCCACTCCCCTCCTCCTCCCCCCGCTCCCCCCCATACTCCCCCCAAATAAGGTAGTTTTTCTTTCTTTTTCTTGCAGATTTCGAGGTATCCCAAATTTTCGATCGGAGCGTGAGCAATAGGATGAATCCATCAAATTCACAAGGCAAGAAATAAGTAGAAGTACTTTAAAACTACAGAGGAGTGGCTTTGTAAATGTAACATACAAGATTTAAGAAATATTAATTTTATAAATTAAAATTTCATTGAATATGAGTATTTAAAAGGAATAAAAAAGAATACCTGTAAAATAATGATAAATCACTTTAATGTAACTAATTTTAAGTGTGTCATAAATTTTTCAAATTTGATTTACAAATTTTACAATACATCAAGTGAAAAAATTTTGATCATAATAACCAAACATTGGAATTTACGCAGTCAAAATATTCTAAAAAGTAGAGAGTTTCTTTACCTGGAAAAAAATCATATAATCACTAGAAATTATAAAAGCTTTTCAAATAGAATGGTGGTAATTGTATAAAATGTGTAAATAGTGCTTTAAATATGTAAAGAGCATAAATGCATTCAATCGACGGAATTATTGTACTCATATAAGTATACAGACAATCTTTTATTAATTTAACTTAGATGTGAATAAATTCATTCTAAAGTCCGACTATTTTTAGTATGTTCGTCATAGCTTTTATAGTTGTTCTATAAGTATTTAAAGTAATGGTAATATTAAAAAAGAGCCGGTGAGTTAACCCAAGAAAAGGTATCATATTTGTTCTATATAAATGCACTCTGCAATATGTGCTAAGTTGAGGTTCATCATTTGTTATCTAAAATCACAATCCATTACGTCTGTGTATATGTCCGAAGTCCTAGCCCAAGCATCGTTTTTTTTAATGTTCTATTATTTTTTCAATTATAAATTGTTCAAAAGAAATATTTTCAAAACAGCATTAAAGAAAAATTAGAATACTTATAAATAAAAAAATATTAAAATATATTCCAATAATCATTTTTTTAATTGAATAATAAAGCAATTATGAGCTTTTTCAATAAATAAGAGAAACATTTATTATTATTATAAGAAATTTTATATATTTATATAATTATTAATATGATTTATCTTATCAATATAGATAATTGAAAAATTGGGAAGCAGAGCGCGCTGGTAGGCGAATATACACTTGAAATAAATATCTTAAAAGAAGAGGACAGGTTGCGTAATGTAATTGGACAGGTAGCAGAAGAACTAAAAATGAAAAAATCTATAAAGCTACAAACCATTGCAAATTGATAGAAAGGATTCCACAATAATTGAGAAAATAATATGAATTATAAATAAGTTCATAGAATACTAAAAAAAAAGGTGAGAGAGTAAAGATAGAATTGAAGACTAACACAAAATGCATGAATAGAATAATAAGAGATGAAGAAATTAAACGTAAGAAAGCTAAGAAAAGTAGCAGAAAGCAAAATTCAAACGAGTCTTGGAGAGCTATTGAAAAATTAAAACAGGAAAAAAAGAGAGATGGTAATGTGGAACGAGGCAGAAAAAAATAATTAAAAAAATTTATCAAGAGACAACAATTCTGTCTATGAGATTGCTCTGGTTATCTATGTTTGTATGTGTAGTAAAAAATAAATTGTCTTATTTTTTATCCAGATATAAGAATATAAATATTAAAGTATGGGGGTTTGCGCGCAGAGAGCGCAGGGAGCGAAGCCCCACTAGTATATGTATATATTTCTATGAATATGTATCTATATAATTATATGTCTGCTTACATACAAAACGCGACTATTAGGATACATACGTAGCATAAATTTCTAAAAAAGTAACAGGTAGTCTTCAGAATTAACGATTCCATATAAGCATGAGATTTCGAAACTTCATAAAATCGTATGTTTTGATCCTATCCTGGATCCATTATTCAAGTATTTTGATATTTGACGTTCAATTCGTGATTTACGGTCTTGACATAAAGGAATTGACGAATCTTTGTAATATGTCAATTTATTTTAGTATGAGACCAAAATAAAAGAAATTATCAAGCTTTCAAAATATATATAAACTATCAAAAAAAAAAAACGTCGAACGATCATATGCAGCAGACATTTCCAAATTGAAATTTTTTATGCAATACATAGAATTTTTTTAGTTTGATATTTGACTAATTTTTAAAGAACTGTTCGCCATGTTGGAATCGCCATTTCAAATTTCAAAAGATCTGACTGTAGGTTCGTAATCAACAGACCAAAAGTACTAATTGTTTTTACAAACCTAATTAATATGGCACATTTTTTCTTAATGAGTAGAAAGAATACAATATTTTCAGGTTAGAAAAAACGTGTGTATATTCGTAATTTCTCTCTCGAAAATGACAATTCTAATCAATATCATGAAAGACACATTTTTAACTCGAAATATTGTGTTGAATTAAATAGAATTTTTTACAATTAAAAATTTCATTATTTTTTGAAATCCGGCCGCCATGCTGAAATCGCCATTTTGTATTTCCAATGATCTGACTGTAGGTTTGTAATTACTAGCCCGAGAACACTAAATTTATATATAAATCTGATTAGTATGACACATTTTTCCTTGTCAGTAATAAAACTACAATCTGTTTAGGTTGAGATAAATGTGTACATACGTATTTGTAATTTTTTTTCTTGAAAACAACAATTGATATTAATATTTTACTAGAAACGTTCTTTACTCTTAATTAAGTGCCAAATGCAATAGTATTTTTTTAATTAAAAAATTCTGGAATTTTGATGACTTGGCTGCCATGTTGGATCCGCCATTTTATATTCCTTAGTTTAAAGCATAGATTCATATCAGGCATTACTTGGTATATTTGTACACTAAGTTCCATAAAACTTAAATTAACGAATAGCTAGTAATTTAATTGTTAGTACAAAAGTCTCATTTTTAGGTTAGTTTAGGAATATTTTGCGATTTTCTGCTGTTAGAGCCAGCGTTTGGACCACTTTTCCCATAATCTACAAGCTCTTAGCTGTCCATTAAAAAAAAAATAATCACGATTCCATGTTTCCTTCTTGCGATATTTATTTTACGGAGGAAAAGCCGCTTGTACGGTATAAAAAAGGTTGTGTGTTCAAGTCACACTCGATGAAGACTTTTTTTTATTCTCGCTTACAATTTTTAGTATCGTAACATGGTGCCTCTAAACCGTGTACATGTCTTTTAAAAAAAAAAAATGATTTTTAATTAATATTAAAAATAATCAATTGATATTTATTATTAGAAATGTACGAGCATTTAGTAATGACAAAGGACCAAATGGTTTTCACCTAGATGAATTCGCGTATGTGATGTATTGTATGTCAATTACTTGTGTCTATACCTATCCGAGGCCTCTTAATGACATAATATATTCTTCCGCACTTATTAGAATTACTTGTATGTATTATCATATATTATAACTTTACCATTAAAAAAGTTTTAGTTTAATTTGTATGCTATTATATAACGAAAAAAAAGTAACAAAAGATACTCAAATATATATATATATATATATATATATATATATATATATATATACTTGTTAGGCTTCATCCGCCTGCACGCGCTAACCCCCCTGTATTTGATAAGTGTCAAAACAGTTTTCTGTGCTAATAAAAACTTTATGTCATTGTATACAAATTTTCTGGTTCTTTTATAATATCACCTGTACACTATATGGATGTGATTCTTTTCTTGCACTTGCCCGGTATGGCAACGTAACATATTTTCAATACATTTACAAACATGATTTCAAGATAGGTGAAGATATAATTACATATATAAATGACTCTAATGGCATTTACCCATCAAATTTGTTTTCCAACGTACAGCGCCAAGTCTCCATACGTTGTAGAAATCGCTATATTTTAAAATAGCCCTAATTTCAATAGATATCGAATTTCGAAGAATTTCTTTTATATTTATACCAAGTAAATTCCAGTAGTCAAATTAAAATTATTGCTGAGACGAAAAAAAACTACCTCGACCCTGAAGTCTAAGCAGGGAGCTCCTTCTTGCCGGGAAGGCACGCTACCACTTGCGCCACCGAGGCCTTGAAAGTACGCTTGGGCTGAAAGAATAGCGTTTAGAATTTGACTTGATGAGACGAAAGGAGTCATCAAGGCCTCGGTGGCTCAAGTGGTAGCGTGCCTTCCCGGGAAGAAGGAGCTCCTCGGTTCGACTCCGGGGTTCGACTCCGAGTTCGACTACAAAACAGAAAAAGAAAATAAATCAGGGGTATACGAAGTTACTTGTGGGTCTTGTGATACACAATATAAGGGACAAACAGGGAGAGCTTTTAAGTATAGACTAAAAGAACACAAAAATGCTTTTAAAAAAGGATCAGACATTTCTCGTTATGCGAGCCATTTAATTGATTGCAATCATACTTACGATGACAATTTCAAAATTCTACATACATGTTACAAAGAAAACAAATTTATTTATTGGAAGCACTAGAGATTAACAAATTGAAAAATTCTGAAGATTATTAAACGACATGTTAAACCTTAATAATTCACCGTTGCTAAATTTGTGTCATATGTAATATATCTGATTCACCGTTGCTAAATTTGTATCATATATAATATATCTATGTCCAGTATGTACTATTTGCATGTAAGTTACCGTTATTGTTGACTTGTGATTATAGGTGTGTATATTTAAAATATAGACGTTGTGTATCATTTAGTCTTGTTGTACATACGTCTGAGGAAGGTACTGTTATACCGAAACGGCCGTAACGTTTGTAACGAATAAAGTCAAGATCGACCATTATATGAAAGTCTAATTATTTAATTCACATGAAGAATAACGTTTCTCTTTAACAGTATTATTTGTATAGGCTATATTATAAACCAAATTCTATGAATTTCAGTCCTCTACTCTACGGCAGCAGCTTCACGCAGCAATTTTTTGTATGCCCATATCATGATTGAGAGTAACAGAATGCATTTTTTTTTAGACAAAATCAATTAGTTTGTCTTAAATCAAAAAGATAATTTTGCCAACAATATAAAATATATTAATTTTCCAGAATATTATATATTCAACAATCAAACGAAAAATTGGATAAAGTGCTGATGAATAAAAAAAAATGTAGAAAATAGTAGATCAAACGTGTCACCAAAAGATCAAGGAAGGTATTATTTAAAACTTATATCGAACAACGTTATAGGCAGAATATTTTTTGATGAAATAAAAACAATCAATTGTGTAATGTTTGATAGTTCTAAAGAAACGGCCATACACATGATTTTATTTGATCATGATTCGCAAATTAATAAAGTTTTTCTAGATGCTTGCATAGTTATGTTACCTTTTCAATTAAGAAAATTTTTTGCGTGGTTTCTTATGTCAGAGAATGATTGAGGAGATATAATTTAGAATAAATTAAAAAATTATTTAATGAAAGATTTTACTTGTAATAGTGACGATAAGGTTCTATCACATCTTAATGAAATTTTTAATGATAACTTATCGTGTAAGGATTTTCGACTACCAGAATGTAAATCGTTCATATACAAGGTTTTCAAAGAAGAGGGAAGAGCAATCAATCATCGAAAAGCTTTTCTCAAATTTTTTTTCTCAATTTACCCAAATCAAACAGCTATTTTTCAAAAAGTTATCAGTTCTATAAACAAAATCTTTTTTGTAGATGGTCCTGGAGGATCAGGTAGAACCTTTTTATGCAAGACGTTAATTATTTATTTCTTATCCCTTCTTATCTTCCTACATTACGTAGTTAATTTGTGTAGGGCGTAAGTAATAGCCTTCCTCGCCCCCTCCCCCCCACGCCCACGCTGACTGATAATTTTTGTAATTAAATTTCGTGTAAAAATAGGGTAAAAATACGCCTATTTTGTAACTTTTCTAAAGACAATACCGCCCCCCAAGCCGTTCCTTGCCCTTTCTTGCCCCCCCCCCCCCCACACCCCACTACTCCCCCACCCCCACACTTTTTCATATCAATTATTTTAAAAAATTTTTCAACGGCATAGACAGGTAAAGCTACTTTTTTACTTTTTAAAGGGATGACAAGTCATAAGACTTTTAAATTACCTTTAGATCTAAGTATAGTTGAAACTGTTATTTAAAACTGCAATAAGATAAAAAGAAATTATGTGAGGCCGATGTTGTTATTTGTGTTTTTATGATAGTTTGTGTAATGGAACACGACTAAAAATAACAATTTTATATAAATACAATTTTGTGGCCGAAATTATAACTGGTTAAAAAATTTAAACCGGAGAATTAATTCCAAGAAATTATTTGAACACGGAAACTTCATCTTTATTACCTTTCATTTTATACAGTAAACAATTTTCCTTGCATTTAGCTTTTTCTCTGACTATAAACAAGTCTCAAGGTCGAAGTTTTGATGTATTAGGTTTATATTTGAAACAGCAATCATTCTTACACGTTTAATTGTATGTTTCATTATCTTAATGTAAGAATCCTAAAAACCTTTTTATGCAATGTGAATCAGTGGATTCAAAGTAAATAACAAATATAGTTCGGAATGAAGTTTTTGATGAAATCGAATGAAAAACTGTATCACGTTTTTATTTCATTCAAAACAATAATAGCACAACACTTATAACTCATTTTTTTACCCTCCAAAATTTCATTACAATGCGAAAACTTTCCCATGTATACGTATACACATACACACACGCAGAAATACACATTTAATGCATAGTATATCTACCTCCACGTGGTGCACCCTTGGTTATTCTCGAGACTTATAACAATAATAATATGAAAAAAGAGATTTAGCATGTTTGCATGGGGAGTTGTAAGGTGGCTGTCGAGATACTAAGAATGTTCATGATAAGGATATGAATAAAATATGATAAAGTAAATGGGTGGGTAGTGAACGGAGATGAGATGGGTTGTATAAGGGGCAGAAGTCGTCGGGGGGACCAAAAATGTTCATAATAAGGGAGAAAACGAAAGATTTGTACGTGATATCGGGAGATGGCGTGGGGAAGTAGTGGGGTAAGAGTGAGGGTCTCTGGGGGGCACATGGTAAATGTAGGGGCTGTGCAGGGGCAAACAACGATTATCATAAGGGTGAAAAACGAAAGACTTTTCAGGTTTTTTTGTGGGTAGGCCATGGGGGGGCTGTGGGCCACCGTGGCGGGCCAACAAAAAGTGTGGAGGGAGTGGTGGTCTAGGGTTGGTGAGAGCGACGTGGGAGGAGGGGGGGGGGGTGGTATTGTCTATAACAAAGTTACAAAATCAGCGTTTTATTAGCTAATTCTCACACGAAATTTTATTTAATTTTAATGAAAATTTACACTAAATAAATGATAAAACGGTGATTTCTCGCTTTTTTAAATGATAATACAAAATTTTGAGGTTATACTGACAAATGGTAAATACAAAAGTTGTAGATCTTTCAATTATCTACAACTTTTACATTCAACTTTTTTTGATACGAGGTACAGATATCATTTTATACTCAAAAAACAGTTTTTTTTACCATTACGCGCTACATGAATAATTATTTTAACAATAACAATTGAAAAGTCTCCATATTTTTAAAACATGATTTTTACGTAAAATTTGACGCAGAATACGATGGTAATAATAAAAATTCGATTTATTTTGGAAGCAGTTGTTAAAAATCGATTAAAACAATTAAATTGTTAATAACAATATTAATTTATTACCAATTTTTTTTTTTAAATTTGTTTTCTTAAATTTCAACTCTTTAGCTACAAAAGTGCCATTGGTGAAAATTTTGTAGCTCTTAAGGATTCGGGGCTATACATTGTTTAAAATAAGTCACCAACCACTATTATAAAATTTGTTATAACTTATAAAATTGAAAAAAGGCGATAAAAAAAAATTCCTCGGACACGTATCTCTTATTTTTCAATATAGAAACTGGAAAAAAATTTTCAGCCGAATCAGAGGGGTGAAGGTCAAAATCCGTTCGATTTGTAAAAGAATTACCCATGTATGTATATATGTATTAAAAATTCCAATGATATAATTAAACATATTAAAAAATTGTATAAAATTGAAGTATCATATTTGATCGGAAGTAATACCTGGAAAGAAAATTAGAAACTAAGTTTTTTTACACTATATATTCTACGTAGAATTCAGTTTTACATACTTTTAGCGTTCTTGATTACAACTGAGAAATTGAACGTCAAAGTATTGGCAGAAATATTTTATATATACAAAAAAAAGATTTCTTCAGGTTAACTGTACATTTCTTCATCAACATGGGAGTTCAAAGGTGTCATGTTCATACAAATCAATCATAATAATGATTATTAAATAGAGAATATATTTTGGTAAGAGATATTTGGTTGTGACTACCAAAAAAACATCGATACTTAATTTTACTTAATATAAGTTAATTTAATGTATAATAAACATGTTTCTTCAGTTATTAAAAAAATCAATTCAGAATTTTCAAGATTTATTTATCCTTTTCTGTTTTTTTATGTAATTGAACATTTTGTTACAGTTTTTTTGTACGATTGTTTTCACGTGCACTTAAACATCAATATCTTTCTTATTTCAGACACACATATAGGTCATTTCTGTCTTTTTGTAGTACGAAGAGCATCTAGGAAGGACGACAGTTTAATTATCCTATCTCTTAATTTATAATTTTATTTGTATTGTAAAATGATCTCATCGATTATAAAATTATTCTGTTTGATTTATATTCTTCGTAAACTAGCGTATAATTTAAAAAAAATCAAAAATCTGCGTGTTGTTGTAATACATCAAAGGTACTATAGAAACTTTCTTGGCCTTGTCTATGTAGAAGGCAGCATCGAACATTTAAATCAAAATACCTAAACGATTATACTATTTTATTCTTGGAAGTTGCAAATAAGCTTTAAATTTTGAGTGTAAATCTTTTGTTAACTAAATTATTATCTCAAAAAATATTTGGTATTGCTACAACTTAATAGAATTATGTATAGGTTTAGCATTATTATACAAAAAAAAGGGATATTTAATATTAATAAGTAATATCCTAGATCGACATGTATAATAAAATCTGGCATGCCTTTTAAAGACTTCGGTCGTCTTCGGAAATAACAGAAAATGTAAAAAGGCTGTGCGGAACAAGAGTGGTAATATTGGTTGGTTTTCTGTCATGGGACATCGATCGTTTCCAAAAATATACAGATATGTGGGTGGTGTTAGGGGAAACGGAGGGGTGGCTGAAAATAAAGCAGTAGAGCTAGGAGGGGAGAAATACCTCTGATTTCATTGAAATTGTAATATGTTGTAGAAAACGAAAAAATAAAAGTTATGTTTGTATTTTATCAGCTGAAAAACATTGTTAAGGGGTCAAAACTACCCCAAATTTACCCCCTGCAAACAATTTTTTCGTGGATATCTCATGTTTTAAAAAAGATTTCTTACAATACCAATAAAAAAATAGAATGTTTTAACGAACTGCAAGTTTGAGAAATGTTTTAAGCTGAAAAAATGCAACTACAATATTTTAAGGAATAGAATTTGTTTTTTTATTTCAGTTTTTTAGCCATTAAATATTCAAACAAAATTTTAAAAAATTGTAAAGCATGTCATTACAAATAAAACTGAAAATGTGTGTGGATATGTTTTTTGATTTTTCAAAATGATTGATTTTGGGGTGTGTAGATTGTGGGGGATGAGTTTTAGGGGGGGGGGGGGGGGGGGGGGGGGGGTGTGTGTGAAAAGGAGAAAATGCAACAATAATAGTAACGAAACTATTAATTCTAATGTTTTCGCAATGTTTGTTGTAGATAGCGTTACTTTTTTTATTATTTGAAAATTTTCGAGAAAAGCGTTTGATTTATTTCATTAGCTGAGAAACAGATGAAAGGGACGGAAACCACCATTAAAACTACTTATAAAAAATATTTATAAGATATCTTACGTTTCAAATCACTTGTTCAAAGACACCAAATTAGAAAAGATATTTTTCAAGTTAGTATAAGTTTTTAAAGTTTAGCATACAGAATTAAACCACCTATTTTTTGGAACGATGAATTTTTTTTTTTTTTTCTGTTTTCTGTTATTAAAAATCCGAAAAATTCGTTAAATGTGGTATTACGGAAAAAATAAAAAGTCAACTTGGCGAGTTCTTAAATTTTCCGGTGAAATTTATTTTAAGGAGGTAGAACAAACCTAATAATGTATTTGCTAAAGCCATCATCTATTGACATTTTTCTCCATCAAACATGTTTTTGAATGTTTTTAGGGGCAATAATAACTAGTCTTTAATGAAATGGCTGATGTAAGGTAATATAAGTGACCTCTTGCACATTTAGTGGCAGATAACTAAATTCTTTAGAATATTTTGAATTTTACGAGCAGAATGCACATTTTTTTATTGGTTGATAAACACATTTGAAGGGTGAAATTTTTTGAAATGTACTCTTAAGAATCAGTTCTTCGAAGATATTCCACAATGTAAATGATATTTTTGAACAAAGCGATCTGTAAGATATATTTTTTTTAAAGACTGCAGGTTTGTGTTCTAATTAGACAGACTTCGAGCGACTATTTTTCAGGGGTTGAAATTTTAGTATTCCCTATTTTTTCCTTAAATAATAAAAAAAAATAAAAAAATAAAAAATTTGCCAATCAAACTTACATGTTTCGATATTTACAAGAAAGTTTTATAGCATATAAGATATTCCTAATAGTACAATTCTGGAACTAAGCATTCTTGTCATACTTTTACTATTTAAAAATATTTGTTCAGATATTTTAGGGTCAATCAATACGACTTTTTTATCAATTAATAAAAAATCTTTATGACACATGTTATATAGTGGACACTAAAAGCAAACATTTATAGTTAATGCTTTAAAATTTATAAATTAGGACTAACAATAAGTAATTTTCATTCTATAAATTAACTAATAAATTATTAGAACATTCTAAAAAATTTCTTGCACTAGTCCTTAAAGAGGGAACAACTTTTAACCTTGGCTGGACTTATGCTTAAATTTACGTTTCTCCAGTCCGAAAATGCAATACTACTATAACTTCAATCCCGACGTAAGTCTTGCTACTGTGATACTGAACTTTAAAATAGCTCACTTCTAATCTCTAGAAAGCATAAGGCCAGAGTTACTGAATGTACATTAAGCAAAGCCACTAAACTACTCAAATTAAATCAGGCCAAGGGTCAGTATTGAGCTCTATAAAGGTCATATGTCTAATTGTCTTACAGATGTATGACTTTTATCATCAAACCGACGGTAGGCCGAACCTAATACTGTATACTCCAGGCAGGCTAACATTATGTATCGTTCAACTTCGAAGTAAAGTAATATCAAAATTTTAGCTGCTGCAATGGCAATAAATTATGTTATAAAATCTACAAAGGGCATAATTTCCGAATACTCAAGTTCCTGACCAACAGCAGGCCTATGTTACGAATTTCTAAAACCCGAGAAACACATTTTCATTGCATAAATACAATAAAAGTATGTAAGATTACAGTTTCATTAGGGTCTGTAAGCACGGCAAATCGTTTTGTCTAGAATCGATGGGAAAATATTTTAAAAAGTGCTCTATCTAGGCTTGGGTCTTTAAAAAATATTTATTAACATTTTTTTTTATTCATGCATTTGACTAATAAGAACTTTATAGGTTTGAGTTTGATAACCTTTCAATATTTCAAGAAAATAGGCCTTTATCCTGTCTAAGATTTGTAGAATACCGGGTTTTAGGAGTTCGTAACACAGGCCTGCTGTTCGTCAGGAACTTGAGTATTCGGAAATTTTGCCCTTTGTAGATTTCATAACATAATTAATAAGACGTAGTTAAATAACATACACCGCGGGCATGCCTTAGGTATACAATATTAGGTACAGCCTACTGGCGCGCGGTTTGATAATACAAATCATCTACCTGTAAGACAGTGAGAGGTTTGACCAGGAGCAGCGGATAATATGGGTTGAGTGAGTAGTACTGCCTACTATTAAAGTTTCTAGTAAATATTTTAACCTATTAAAATTTGAAAGTATATATATGCATATGTACACATACATCTCAGCTGGCGTTTAATTTACGTTGTTCGTATAATTCTCTTATCGCCCAGTCGCTCCCAAGTTATAGTATACCTGTACCAAGAGTACGAAAAGTATAAGGTATATTAATTTTGATTCCGTTTTTCAGTCATTTCTTGTAAAACACACAAAGTTCTATATCTATGTTAATTCGCAGCAGACAATGTAAAAATACCTTAGATAGATATACTAAGGCATGGGCCTTTGGAGATGAGTGCGAGCAATCAGCGATCGATACGGAATCGAACTACACAATTACACTAATCGAAACATTATATTATACATACAATAAGGTATTTAAGTAATCAAACCGATTAATTCAACTAACATGAGTATGGGGCTTAAGGATGTGTTATAAGAACTAGCAATGTATAGTTGCCATATAAAATACATGAAGAATGTTACAGAAAATTTTATTTTGAAGTCGACGATCAATTGATGCTGTCTCTTAAAAGCCGATTTAATAATGACTGCATAATTTTTTAGATCGTTGGAATGATTAACTTTTGGGTAAAAATGTACATAAGAGTATTCAATTTCATACCAATATTTTTGACAAATACCGGTTGATAAGTAATAGAGACATGTTTTTGCAACTCTTACAGATACAAAATGAGCAGGCAAAAATCTTGAGGGAAGTAGTGGAGTGTTTGTAAAAATATGATTTTATGAGAGAGCTCATTCCAGAACTTGTGCGATTTGTTCGTTTACTAATCGCAATTCCAGCATTTTACCTTTGAATGAAAGGAATTTTTCCATTTAACGTGGACTTAAAAGTTACCTCAGGTCATCAATGCTGGAAGATCGGTTAAAATCTATCGAACTACAACACATTTATTCTAGCATCACTGACTAACTCCATTTAAAAGCCTTATTTAATATGTTTATTTCGCAAAATACAAAGCGCAGCACAATTTTTGCATAACGTGAATAATTATTTGTAAGTTTTTGTTAATAATATCGTCAAGTTATAAAAATCGCTATAGAAACTTATAAATAGTTTAATTTTGTAGCTTTTTTTGCCCTTCACGCAACATGTTAAGCACTGCGATTCAAATGCCTTCAAAGGTAAATCATTAAGAGGACGTGGGAGAGAAAGGTTATGTTTGACGATAGGCACTTTAAAGCCAATTCACCGTTACATACTTTTCTCCTCTCCTACTGAATAGAGTTGCATCAAATTTTGGAGTTGGTCTCAAAATTAATAGAGAAAGGGCGCTCAACTTTTATATTTCCCAAAACTACTCGAAAATAAAATTATTTTCAGTTTATACAATACATTTATGTGGCAAGGCAGCAGTAAGTTTGAATGTTTGTATTGTTTGTGAAAAATTATCAGAGATGGCAAAAAAATGAGTTGAGCACCCTAGTGTGGCATCTTTATAGCATATTTTAAGCATTTTTATTCAATTTTATTCACTAAATTTTTTTTAAAGTTTGCAACGGATGATGCCAAAATAATTGTTTTTTTCCTTAATCGAAATGTCAGATTTGCAGGTAAGGCTAGGTATAGGCCTGTATGTATATATGTATACATAAAGTTGCAGACAACATGCACGTCACGCTTGTCTTGCATCTCTCTACAGCAGTAGTACAATGATGCAGTGCATTTATTTTATTATAGTTTTTCACATTTCTCATCAGTGTACTTATTGTTTGTTATCGCTTAGTATAGATCACGACTAGTCTAGTTACCCGTGGGAGTGCATACAGAAGCAGCGTCTTATAATGCATGATCTGTGAAGTGCATACCCAATCGGAGATTGTAAAAAGTATTATAGTACTGCTATAAAATTCCAGTATATTATACCTTCATAAAAAAAGTGTTGAAATATCAGTGAGTTTTTTTAATATCATATTGCAAGAAAGATTAAATGACTGCTAGTATTCAAAGCTAAAGTGCAGACAGAAAATGTAGATACTTATTGGATGCAGAGGTAGGTAAGCTGGAAAATCAGAGACGGCTAACCTAACAGCTTGGTTTTGCATATTCACAGGGAAGTTATCAAAAATTTTCAAAGTATATTTTATTTAATTTAACATTAGACTTAATGTTTATTTTTTTTCAGTACACTTGACTGATAGTATTGAAAAGGGGAGTAAACTGCATACATATGGTTAAATCATCTAAGTTCTCTCATATTAGTATATTGCTGGTTGATAAAATGGTAAATTTCTCATCAAATCAACGTCTTTATGCGATTCTATTGATTGCTGTGAAAATTGAAATCTGGGAAATGAAGCTTGACAAAAAGGTAGTTCATTTTGTTTGAAATCAGCTGATACCATCTTAACAAAAAAAAATAATTTGCAAACGTTTTGTAGCAAGAAAAATTTAATGCCTGGAGTAGTAAAGGATTTTATAATCAGCCCATCGAAGTGTGATTTTCTCATCGTAGCTCTGATTGAGAAGTACAATAACACGTCCAGCCTCAGATGTTATCAAACGTTCTTCAGGTTTTGAAGTTAACAAGCCACAGTGGTCAACATATCTACTGTATCAACTGTATTCGGCTGGAGTGATGCAGTACGAATACCTGCTCTTCACCAGTGTATCCAGCAATTGACTTTGGTGCTGAACCTAATATGCAGTCAATAATGTCTGAAGACTCAGAAGCTGGCTGATTGAAAAGGTTCATGTAAACTTTGTTAAATTTTTTTGACAGAAAACACATAGTACGGGTATCTGATTTTTACTAATATACCCATAAATTAAAATTTTTCTCAAGCTGTTCATTAGCAACCCAGTACTTTACTTGAAACTATTTTGTATTCATTTAGAATAATCTCGTTTTACTTTATATTTATTCTTTTATTCAATAGATAATTTTATAAAACAAATTCTTATTTTTTCAAGCTTATAAACTGTTTCCAACGTTTTATAATT
>JAPYYV010011749.1:0-10621 GCA_030522625.1 Copidosoma aretas | reverse complement strand
TTTGTGTCGCCAGCAAAACTAGACGTTGGCACAAAGACCGAATAAGAAGACAAACTCAAAACAATCGGCTCTTTTCAGAGCCACAAATATTTAAAACGTAAAGAAAGAAAAGTTCTTTAATTTTATTTTAAAATGTTTGTAGCAAAAATATTGAGGTAGATATTACGTTGAAAACTGTGGTCCTTACAAGGACCGATTTCTCATTTTAGTAAAATTGATTCAGCCGTATAAGGACATGGTCACAACCACTTTGGGAACAAAGTCTGTGACACCAAAACATTCCTTCCTTGTCAAACCTACAGGTCCCTGGCAACCATTTCATGGTGTCTCTGTAACCTTTCTTCTTTTACGACGATTCCGTTTTTGACGCTTTTTTCCTTCTGTTTGAGGCAGATCACTATTACGGTACTTGCACTTTCCTATTTCACTTTTTCGGTCATCAGATCAAAAATTACTGAACTGATACTAACTCTACTAATTTATATTATCAGTTACAAAAATGAATATACATGTCTTTCTGTCACTTTAAAGTTGACTTAGCGACTGTAAATATAAGCTCTTTGTAGAGTAGTATACCCATAGTTAAAAAATCTTCGTGTTTGGGCAGTAGCCTTAGTCTCACGTTTAAGTTTCTGTACATTATCATTTGCTTGCAACACAGCATTAGCCATATCTTCAAACTTCTGTGCGGAGGCCAAAATTAAGCCTATTCGGCAGCAACATCGACTGACTCTGAACAACTAAACTTCTCTAATGCTATCTTAGAGTACAGTCCTGTGAAAAATTCTTCCTAATAGCAGAATAAGCTGCTCTGACGCCCCTTTTTTGTAGGTGAGAAAGTAGCTAGAGTGGCATAAAGATGGGGGAGGGGGTTAAAGTTGACAAAGTCTTCCGATCGGTCGATGGTGACTCGTGCGGCTACGGTAGCTCAAATGTGGAGGAGGGACGTGCCTATTAAGGGCATTTAAGGAGGCTTAAATATGCAGCAAAGCACAGTCGACGGCTGGATAAGCTGTTTGCAGAATCAAAATGAAGTATCTGATGGACCTATAAGGCTTTTAGGCTAACTCTAACGTTTTTATTATCAAGAAAATGTCCTTTGTTAATCTTAAAGAAGACGCTATATCATTGTGCTCAAGCCACCTTTCTCGCGGGAGAATTTACCCAAAGAAAATCAGCGACAGAATTGATGGCTAGAGGCTAACTGCCATGGTATAAGCTGGAAGTTAGGCAACATTTTTTATTCAGAATTCCATTCACTAATACACTAACAGACAGATATATGGTAAAATTTTGTTTTCAGTGTTGTCACTATGAAAGAGAATAAATGTCTAGCCCTTGTTAAGCTCACTTATGTCATCTTGCCATGCAAGAGCCATAGCTTTCGCAGTATGTGCCATGAAGAATGTGATGGTTACGTAGGAATGGATATCAAACCCTAAAAAGCATTAAGAAGCCATGTTCAATTCTGTGTACATTACACTTCATTCACATAGATGATGTATTGAAGTTATTCTATTAAATTGTATACTATAAAGTAGTTAACAAAAAAAAAATTGTAAATCCTATTGAGTTGAATTACTTTGCAACTTAATCCTTCAAAAATGACGAAGAGACTTAAATTTATCAAAAATTAAATTGAATTAAAAAATTAATTTTTTCAAGACTAAAAATTTTTTTTAATTATTGGATTAATAGAGCATTCTTATGTTTAAAATTTATTGGTAGTCCAGAAAAGAAGCGATGATTTTCATCAGTAACAAGAACTAGCGTTTGCAGTGGTCCATCCCTCGGAGATGAACGATGTCGCGGACGGTTTCAACACTCTCGCAAAGAGCTCTTTCTGGATACGCTCCTTCTGATGAGTGCATTTAATTTCGTGTAGTAAAGCGTATGTCTTGGTCGAGATAGTGGCTAATTACAACGTTAAAGATGAGCAGACGACATTGACAGTTGCATCAGTTGTCAATGAGGTGACAACTCTACTAACGGAGCACAGTGTGAAAATCTGGGTTTTATTTCAATATGGATTACAGAATGTATACAACAAAACGAGAAAAAATATTGTTTAGATCTTTATAAAATGCAAGCATAAAAATAACGACCTTATTCATTTTAAATACACCCCTTTTTAATATTATACAATAAATGTAATGTCATTATTACATAGTGGTAAAAACGGAGTAAGAAGTCTATGGACGCCCGGCCCTGGTCGGAACGAAGTTCCTTTGGCTTTTTGGTAGACTTTTGCTATGTAGTCATTATAATTTATATTGTACAATATTAAGTTAATAGGGTTAGATTGAAAATTTTTTTTATAAAATATATGCATAAATATATATATACAAGTCTTATGTGGAGATACTCCGTGTACACATTATACATAGCCTTCCCCTAGTCGAAATTTTACCATATTCTGACCATAAAGTGGCATTTAAGTACATTTTAAGCTATTTTATGGCCAAAATATTGTAAAATTTCTACTTGGGTCAGACTAAACGAAGTAATGATACTTGCAGTACACGAAAAAATTTTAAAATAGTATACAGTCATAAATAATGTTCGATTAATTCTTTTTATAAATTTAAACTATTTTTAGTAGTATCATTCAGTTTAAAATAAGAACAAAAAGAATACATGGTACTTGCAATTTCATTGGCTTAAATTAAACAGCCGGTATCTAATGCACTCTGGCCAAGTAGGTAAGGCCTTCTGACTAACCGATCCGAGGTTCGAATCTTCCCAATATACGTACATCTACTTAGTTTATGGCTCGTTGAGCGATTACTACATACAGAAAAACTTAAAATATGAGAGCGAGCGACCGAACGATGAAAAGCGAACGCTCCCATTATTCACCTGATTGTACCTTAGCTATAACAGGGGCCCAGCTAAACCCTTATTACAGCCACGTCACGATTTCCACCATGCAGCAGTATAAAGAAAGGATATATCTACTTATATTTTATAGTTACTGGGGTAGGGCATTCCACACAATCCTCCCACTAACCTTTTACAGCCCCCCCCCCCACCCCAAAAAAAATAAAATTAGGGAAAATTATATTGTTTTCTCCACTATCCGTACTTAAAATACTTTTGACTAAACCCCCCCCCCCTGCTAGCCCCCCACATGCCACTGATCGTCGCCCGACACGAATTTGTTGCCCCCCCCCCGCTACCACCCTCCATTAACTCCCTTATATTCTTTTTAAAATTTGCTTGTACAATTATTGTAAAAAAATAATTAACCTTATTCCGAATAATAAATCCGATTCCTAAATTATTAAATCTTTTATATAACAAAATATTACATAAACACCTACAACACATATGCTTCTTATTACATTCGTATTTAAAAATTCATACAATATACTTGGTCATACATCCATTTATTCAAATGACAGTAAATAAGCTAAAAAAAACATATTTAAAAATTTTTAAATAGATTTTATATTATCGTATTTTTTCATCTATTTTTCTACACCGCCTAGGAGGCAAATCGATGAACTTTATAAATGCAAATAATAATTAATTTCTATTTCATGTAAAAGTCAATCAATTATCTATTTATTTAATTCAAATTGATTTATAAGTATAAAGTTCTCGGTGCGCTTAGCCTTTTTTTGTCAATATTATTGTTAAACTATTTTTAAAATTACAATTCTTACGTGTATTAATATGACATAATATTGTTCTTTTAATTATAAAATGAAACCGATATGTAGGATAACGAGTGTATTATACGTCTAGAAATTTTTGTATCATCGAAGTTTTACTTTACAGTATTTTTTTTTATCTCTGATTATAGTATAAATTTTAATAATCAAAAATATAAGAAATAATCTTTTTGTTCTAGAGTAACAAGATGATGAAAATAAAATATTTAAACTTTCTTAAATAATTTATAAACCCTTAGAAAGATTTCAAATAACGTTACCTGAATCTAAATCAAATTTCTATTAAATATTATCAAGTTGGTAATCATGAATAATATAATAATAGATGTAATGGTGAATGGAAATTGTTTATTTAGAACTTTTGCTTTATTTTTATATGGTGACGACAATTTCCATATGACAGCACGTTCCATGGTCATTCAAACTGTAATAAACAAATGGGACGATTACTGTAACTTTATTATCGGAAATTATAATTATGAAAATTTTAAGAACAGTCATGATTATCTTAAATTAATGTCAACAATTAGTACGTACGGAACCGGAATTAAAGTCAAATGGTTTACAGAACTATTTAATGTTTCAGTAAACAATTATTTGATGACTAATTTTATTCATGAATTCGGAACTAAAAATACTAATTTGAAGCTGACCTTATTAATATAATATATTTCGTGAAATTATATATATTCCTAAAAATAGCATAATAAAAATAAAAATACATACTTACATTTATAAACTTAAATAGTATAATGCAATCCACCTTTGTTTTCCAAGAAATAAAATTCTTCTCATGATTTTTTTTGTATTTTTATAATGTAGACTTGTTCGTGAAATCATGTGTATTCTTCATGCCTTCAATTAATTATTAGTGCAAATAATAGATTATTTTTGATCTAGCGTGTAATTATGCATTTGCATAACTCCAACATAGATTTTTCAGCAGTAATACGTATTTTAAATCATTTAATTTGATGTTTTCGGTAAAAAAAAGGTCATGGAATAAGAATTGTATCAATAAAAAGAGTAATAAGTGAAAAATGTTTTCAAATTTGACTCTTGGAGTTGGCGCGTAGAGCGCACTGGGGACGAAGCCCCACTAGGATATGTATATATCTTACTATATATATATAGTGATAAGGACTAAAAGTCCTCCACCCCTCCTCACCTCTACGCCCTCCCTAACTCACCCCTCAGTCCCCATAAAATCACGGGTGAATCAGTTATATTTTTACGTATTTTAAGTGATCGTCATTTGTTTGTGTCCCACCTCCCTCAACCACCCATCGCCGCACCTCAAAAATTCAATCGTTTTCTCCGCGATTTAACGTAAAAATAATTATTTCAATTTTATGTTGGCCCCTTCTACGCCCCCTTAAGAACTTGGACAATTTTCAGGATTAATCGACCACCCCCCCTCAAAAACTTGGAAATTTTGACCCGATCCTTATGTTCATAGACAAAGATGGCTGAAGTCAACCAAAAGCCACTATACCATGGAGCTTGGCCAAAAACAGACGAATCATTCCGATTACAGACGAACCACCTCACAAAAACCCTCTAACATCGTCAAATATTGCCGACAACAACCGCATGCAGCCGAAGTCTATCCTTTACATCCACTTGGAATTTTTAATTTTTCCCGCACAAATAATTTAATAAATAAACAGATGTAGAACAATAAAACGGACCGTTAGTGACAAAAGTTATGAAAAGATAACGGCAGAACCGTACGCTCTAGCTCAATGCGAAATAAAAATATGATACAACTCAAGTACCTGCAACCAAATAACTCAATACACTTGCACGCTTATAATGTTTATTGATAGATCATTTATTCATAAATTAAGAGTATAAACAGAATATTACATTCAATTTTAAAATAAAGTACATGCGACAATAACAATTGTTACAGGAACGGGGCAGACCGACCGATCCATAAAGATGGTGCAAAAAAAAACAGTAGTTTGCAAACCATAGTTGTGCTGAAATCTAGCCTACTACAACTTAACAGTTATTAGCTAAGATCTCCTAATCGCATATACTGTCTTTTTAATACGAAATATCATTAGCAATATAATTATGTGAATTATACTTACTGTAAAGGTGTGTCATACCTTCAATTATGATGTAAAAAAGCAAGGTTAGCTGAATAACACATGCTTCTGACAACGTAGAAAAATTATCACATTTTATGGCAGCTGATCCTTATATTTGTAAAAAAGATAAAATTTGTCTTAATAAAATGATGTACTACTACGTCAAAAATAACTAAGTTGGCTCTTCTGGGGCAGAAAATAAAAAACTATAAGGTAAGTTATAACGCTGATGAAGCACATACTGAAAGACCCATAAAATTCAGCTTAATACGGAATTTAAATAATATAAAACCCAAGCACCTGAGACCATACAACCAAATAGAATTTCCCGCTCAAACTGTTTGTGATAAATAATTTACTAAGTAATTCAGAATTTAAGCAGAGTAGTCTATTGTTTTTCGGGATAACGTACATAGTATAATCATTCATTATTATAACAATCAGACAGATCAACCGTTAAGTTTCTATTTATATAGTTTATTATTATCTTGCTTTTCATTTATAGTTATACGGAATTCTCTATTAAATACCAATTAAAAGTAAAATGTCTGAAAAAATTTATAATTTAATCTGTACATAAATAATATATGTTATATACAAATGATTTTATCAATGTCTAATTCATTTAGTCTACTATAAACGTTACTTAACTAAATATTTCAAATTTCTCACCATTTAACATTTTTTAACGAAACTGAAATTTTAATTTCCAAACAAAACATTTTTTTAAATAAATTTAACGCCTGATCTTGTTCATACGATCCGTGTACCGTGTCGACTTGAACAAGAGCTGCCTCTGTGAGTTATCTCCTTGTCACTTCCTTCTATACTGCACTTTGTCTCCAACTTTTAATTTAAATATGCATTTACTCTTTTACCAAGAATTTGTTTTATTATTTGTAATATAAATTAATGAACTATCTTACAATCATTTCAATAAGTTTTTCGAATCTTTAAAAAAATATTATAAAATTTAAAAAAAAAGTACATTTGACAATAACAACTTATTGCAGAATTGGGCAGAGCAACCGATGCATGCAGACGGTGCAAGAAAAAGAGGCGTTTGCAAACTAATATTGTGCTGAAATATAGTAAACTATATCAGAACAGTGATAAGCGAAGATCTCCTAATCGGATACCGTGTCTTTTTAATACATAATATCATTAGCAATATAATTCTGTCTGTTATACTTACTGCAAAGGTGTATTATACTTTTAATTTTGGGGTTGCTTCAGCAGGAGTAGTTTAGATGACACAGGTAGTTTATTTAATATGTCAAAACCCGCTGATTGTATCAGAGTCCTTATCTACTTCCCTAAATCTATAAAACTACGAGATATTTGCCATTATTGTTTTCAAATTATACACAACCCATCATGGAGCATCCAGAAAAGGTTTTGTTATTTGTAACCGTAATTAATGAGTTACACATTAAAACACTTACTGTATTGTAGTAAAAATTCTAATCTTTCAGATGATACCTCGCATAATATAGATGAAAATGAAAAAAATTACAAATAGACAATAGAATATTGATCAATTAGTAGTATTCAAAATATAGTTGCAGAAAATCATTTTTTTTTTGTTTGAATGCAATGCACACGTATTGAATATTTTAAAATTATAATGCAAGTATTTACGAAGGAATTTTATTTATAAGGTAATTGTAATAATGTTATCATATAGATAACATACAGTTAATATTTGATCATTTAAAACATTCTTTTTGAATTCCAACAAAAAACAAATTTAGCAATTAAACGTTATAAATATGACAGCAGGTGATGTTTGTTTAAAAAAAATATATAAGTATTTATGATGGTGCTAACACATAGCGAATAATCAACAGCGATGTATCAAAGGTAGTGTGGTTATATTTTGAATTATGATATTCGTTAATTTAGTGTAGTTCCGAAATATATTTTAATAATTAATTAATTAAATTATCTTGCGTGAAATTATAATAATAATTATCTAGGAGTACGGCTTTATCTTTAATTATGTATTATTAAATGTAAATGAATACCAAGTAAGTAAAAAATCAAATTACTAACTAATGAAATATTTCGAAAGAATAATATGCAATGTTAATAACATAACTTACCAAAAAAAATCGTATTTATGTACAAATTATTATAAAATATTGTAATTGTAAAAATTTGTTAAAAAAAATTTTCAACAAAGTGTACAAATTGAGTAAAGAATCTTTTATTTATTTAAAAATTACTAAATTATTTATCATCAAAAAAATTTTTCTGTATAATAAAATGAATTTGTTTTCAGGAATGCTGCAACTGATACTAGTTTTTACAAAGTGACAGATAAATTTAATTGAAAAAAAATGTTGAGAAAATAAAAATATTTCCTGGAAATTGTGATAAAGTTTTAAAACAGTACGGGAAAACATTGTGTATAATTCATCGTAGAAACAATACAAAGAGCCATGAGCAGTTAAAAAATCACTCCTTAAAAAATAGTGCTCCAAACATAATATACTTCTGTTAAGGATCTTGATTTTGATAATCAAAATGAACAGTACTTTAAAAAAAAAAAAAAAAAATATTTTTGCAACAATTGGTTGCACAACAACTTTTTTTGTATAATAATTTCCAGTAAAATTTAAGTAATTCAATAAAATTAAGACAATCATGTAATTGTAATAAAAATGAGAGATGAAAAATATGCGATTAGGCTTTAAATCGTTTTTAATGCAAAATATTAGCTTAATACAGTATGATTATGAAATTTTTCTTTAAATAGTAAAACATGCAATTATGTTAGTAAGTAAAATCAAATACGGTAATGTACGAACCTTTAAGAAATTCTGGAACAAATTGAATCTTTAGAGTTTCTTTAGTTTCAAATTTCATTGTTCGTGAACTATTCAGCGGATCAAGAAAAGTTTATGACTTCTACTTATACATAACGTAAACTACGTTTTGATAAATTTTAAGTAGTTATCAGTGAGTTTACGGTTTTTACTATAACTATATAGTAGTCTCTCAAACGTGGCTGACCTAATGTCAACGTCTTGATTTGCTTGTCATTTATGGATTTCTTGCTCTCCCACTCTATAAATTTGTGGAGGTGTGGTCCTAGTGTTGCTCTTTTGATTAGTGTTAATTTTATTTTTTAAAACTGTGGTGAACCTCAGAGAAACGAAAAAAATACAATGACGAATTGTAACACAAAAAAAATTTTGAGCAACAAATAATAGCATCATCATAAAGAGCAGGTCAAAATCTATCGATTCTTATTTTTTCATAATATTTTTCCCGTCCGTACGAGCGAGTTAGACACAGCGTGCTTGAGCGAAAAATCCGCCGCACGCGCGACGTAGCCCGATTTCGCTGGACGTGCCCATATACGGAAGCTGAAGGCGGGCAAGTGAGGCATAAATTTAAGAAGGGAAGAGGAAAAAAAAGGGTAAAAATAGATTCAGATTTACAAATATCACGTTCGGTTCAAATGCGAATGTACCAGGATATATATGACAAATAGATGCGGAAAGGGTTAGCCTAGAAATAGGCATAAGAAAAAAGGAATAAACTAACTTTTTGCACGTAACAAAAATGGACAAGAGCAGGTGGCCTTATTTATGACTAATCGAAGAAAGTTGTAGTATATGAGAAAGTGGAGGATTGAAAAACGATAGGATTTATGAAAAGAACTACGAAGGAAAATAAACTTGATAAAATCAAAGATAATTTTACAAAGGAAAGAAAGACTTTTGTCAACCAGAAAATACAGAAAAACTATATGGTAATTGACAGCTGTATTATGCGTTAAATGTAAAAAAAAAAAAATAATAAAATAGCAAAGAGAGAAAAATAGAGCAAAAAGAAACAGATACAGGTGAGTTTAGAAGTTTTTAAGTGATAGACTGTAGGATCTGCGATAATAGAAAAGAAAATATTAAGCACACACTGCTATATACAGAAGAAAAAAAACAACAAATAAGATAATAATATAAGTTAGAAATGTAGGATTAAAAGATAATGGAGAGATATGCAGGCGGAAGATGATTCATGTGAAAATATAGGATATTCATGTAGGTAAATGAGGCACAATTGTGATGATGGTAAGTTCAAAAATATGTTATTCGTTATAAATTATAATATTATGTAAATGTAAAAAAAAATTTTAATACGTTGTTGTGTGTTCAAATGATATTAGTACCAATATAAAAGGATCAGAACTTGTAATAGTTATGAAACAAAAAAAGGAAATGTAGAAGAATGAAAAAATCTATATAGGAAATGGAAGAGTAATGAAATAAAAAATGAACACTTACGATTGTTAAGAAAAATTTTCACAGTGATATTTTATTATGAACTTATATCCATAATTGATTCTAAAATGATGAAAAATAACAAAAAAAGGCTCAGAACTGTTTTTGAAATAATCACAATTGCGTAAATATTGTATACATGTACATATGTATCAGTTGTTATTAGTAATGAATTATGAACAGTTATTTGATAAATCAGTAAACTTATTTCATATATTGACTATGTTTGTTCGAATTATCAGCGAATTTTGATAAGATCGATTTGGTTATCTATGTTTGTACCCATATACGTGTATTAAAAAAATTTGTATTTATTATTCAGACATGAGAAAAAAATATTGAAATATAAAGGTTCGCGCGCGGAGAGCGCAGGGAGCGAAGCCCCACTAGTATATATATATATATATATATATATATATATATATATATATATTTATATCTTCCTATATTATATAGTTGTATGGTTTTGGGTTAAGAACTGGCCTCGACCCCTGCTCCCCCCAGCCCCCCCCCCCCAAAAAAAAAATAAGGTTGACTTTTTTTTTTTACCGTG
>JAPYYV010011748.1:0-20017 GCA_030522625.1 Copidosoma aretas | reverse complement strand
TGTTTTATAGCGGGGGGCTTCGCCCCCTGCACCCCCACCGGGGCTGCCGCCCCTGGACCCCGCACCACCTTTTTCACTAAACATTTTTTACTAATTTTTATAGACTGCAATGGTCTTTGAAGAATGATACTGACACTTGTTACTATATTGGTGCCCGAGCGAGGGTCTTAGTATGTAAACGTGTGTTAATGTACGTCATAAACAATATGAAACAATTTAATATAAATTATTTATACTTTTTCTTAATTTATTTAATGTATCATTCTATTTTCCTCACACATATTGCGAAAAATCTTGGACGCAACTCGTGCGGGACGATTTCTCACACTCGTGTGATTGACTAGCACTCGTGGCCGTTGCTGGTAACTGGTGCCGTGTGATCAACTGGCACTCGTTCCCGCAGCAAATAATCCGGCCACTCGTGCGAGTCAATCATCACTCGTGCGGGAAATCGTCTTTTCCGCACTTGTTACGTAAATAACTATTCCCTTTTATTTTGCAACGCCACTCAAAATCCAACGCTCGGATTTTCTAACTGTTTCAGTGGCACACTATACTTGTTGAGACCTTTTATTTGAGCCCAAATTCGTCGTGCACTATCCAGGTCCAGGTTCAGAATCAGAACGAAAATTTCTGGCACCCCGGACCCCGGCTAGATAACATCCCGCAGACTCCATCTATAATCTAAACGCACCTTCATGTAAGTACAGGGGTGGTATCCTGGTATCATGTAACTTTTTTTGCTTTTGCTCAGGCTTCTGGACAAACAAATTTTCGTCTTAAATACACCGGAGGATGCATTTAAATTGAAAATAAGTCTATCAAAACTCTTTTGCAGATGAAAAAAAAGTTACATGATACCATCCCAGTAAGTACAATATATAATATATATTGTGTTCAGAGAAAAGGATGGATTGAGAGTTGAGAACGCAAAAAAAATCCCCGCTGACACTCGTCGATGCATCTAGCATTCAATCTTAATACTTCTAGCTTGCGACAGTTGCGAATGGACTTTTATCCGAGCTTTTATCCTATAAGCTATACGACAATTTTATTAAGTTGTTTGAAAACATTTAAGTAATCGTTCGGCAAAATGTAGCACGTGTTACAATGTTTCAAGTAATGTTTTGTTAAGTGACTGTACACAGTTTTAAGAGAACAAAGAATAATCTATTAAAGACAATTTCTATAAGTCTTTATTTTACTGTTGTGATTTGGAAACATGCAGGAAAACGATATGAATATCAATAATGACAGCGACACAGAGTCAGATTCCTCACAAGAGAGCAGTGATTCAGGTGATCCTTATTATGCCTCGTATCGTTATACCTTACCTAATTTTTACGAACTTGAATATTATTTATTTTGGATTTTAACCAGTCCATCATAATTGTGCAATTTTTTTAATTATTTTTTAGCTTACAGCCATTATCTTCAAGAATTGTTGTTTTTTTATTTTTCACAGAAGTTGTAGCTGTTGTAGATAATCAAATGGTAACTTTTGGGAACCTTCCCCATCAGAGCAATGATACTACTGATGACGATGATAATAGCCATCATGAAAATGAACAGTTCACATCTGGGCAAGTTCCTCAGGATTTCGACTTGACATTACCGGTATCTCATTCTGTAAGTAACAAAAATTATGATTGCTTTGAAAAAAAAAAAAAAAAGAAACTGTATGAGCTGCATTTTTATCTAATTAAAACCACTTTGTCAAGTATTTGGGAGAAAATTTGGAAGAGTTGAGAGGCAGAACGATTTTAGATGAAGGAATATATATCAATTTACCATTGCTTATAAAAGATTCTATGATATTGTTTCCTGGTCAAACTCTACCATTAGCTGTGTTTAATGTACATATAATTGCTATGCTAGAAAAATGTATAGAAGACAATCGTACTTTTGGTGTGGTGTGTTATCATGAAAATAAAACTGAGAATATTGGTACCACTGCTGAGATTTATGAATTTCTACATGGCAGTAGTCCTGGAGAAGGATTACGTATAAAAGCTAAAGGCAGACAACGTTTTCAGATTTTACAGTTTAAAGAGGTAAATTCTTATCGTTTGACAATTGTCATGAATACAATACAATTTCAAGTTTTGACTTCAAGATTTTACATTTATTCTTTAAAGGGAACGAATCAAGCATTGGCAGATGTTCGCATAATGCCAGAAATAACACTTTCCCATCCACTTTTGGGTCGATTAAGATCCTTTGACTGTCATAATTTAAGATCTCTCAATAAACAAGAACAAAAAGATCAAGAGCAGTTGGAAACTTTTGAAGCTATGAAAACATCTTGGCCAGCTTTTGTTTATAGGCAGTATGATCCACATAAGCTTTCGTACACTATTAAACAACAGCTTCAGTTTATTGAAATCAGTACAGTAGTTCTTATTTTTTTTTAAACTTGTAAATTCGTTTTCTAATTTATATTGTATTTTTAAGGAGGTAGTTTTATCCCGATGAATCCGACAGACTTGTCTTTTTGGGTTGCACAAAACTTACCATTGAGTGATGACGAGAGACTGCAACTATTATCATATAATTGTGCTATTCCTAGATTGCAATGGGAATTAGATTATTTGACAAAAGTAACCCATACTTATTTGAAACATTACACTTAATATTTTAAAATACATCATAGATCATAAAGAATTTTATTTTTAGGACCGTGTTCTTGCGTGCCATAATTGTGATAATGTGATAGGAAAACATACAGATATATTTCCGATGAGCCAAGATGGTCCACAAAATACATTTTGTAATGCAGGTGGATATACTCACGACACTGTGACACTATACTGTGCCAAAAATCTCAAATTGCAAGACAACAGACCCTCCTCAGATTATAGTTGGTTTCCCGGGTAATTTTTTGACTTTAGATCAATGCAGTATTTTTCCAATGCATGAAAAACATCTTAATCTTCTGAGACGACAACTGAATAAGAACCAGGATTTTTAACGATGTTTCATCGAGTACTGCGTCGATCTTTTCAAGCTTTACTGAAAAAGAGTTTTTTTATTTTCGCCCCAGAAGAAAAAGATAATTTTATATATATACTGGTTTAATTTATGGTGGAAAAAAAGTTCCTAACATAGTATTTTTTAAACAATGTTATGTCTTACAACTTTTTCAGGTATGCATGGACGATCGCAGAATGTAAATATTGTTCAATTCACATGGGTTGGTTCTTTACCGTTGACAAAGACAAAAAACTAAAACCAGCGTCATTTTGGGGTCTTGTAAGGCGAAACTTGAAATCAAAAAAAGTTCTCAATAATGATGACCTCAAAAAAAAAAGTGAAAATACTACTTTGTGTCCTTTGTGATAATTAAGTCCCAGATTTTTTTGTACGTATTTTTAAATTGAGTAAATTGTTAGCAGCAGCTCTTGCAAGAATACCTATTTCTTCTTTATGTTCTTTCTGGTAATAAATCTTATGTCACTAAATTGTCTTCTAGAATCCAAAATCAAGAGAAAGTTCAAAAAATATACTGAAATACATTCAAAACATGTCATAAATCGAATTTCAGTTTTTGTATTTAATCATTTTAAGTGCTGTATTAACGATTAAAAACTGCTGAATTTTTGCGAAGATTTTGAATATAGTTGTTACACAAGTTTGAAAATTCGAGTTTGGTATATACTCTGGTAACATTTCAGATAAAATTGGCTTACTATTAATAGTTGGTACGAATGCTGACCAGCTCCTGAGTCCCTGACGTCGCCGTGCCCAATATACATGTTTATATTATCTCTATGGCCGTGCCGCTGTCCCGAGGCGAGACTCCCGAATTCCCGATTGTCCCGAATGTCCCGATGCACCTTTTACACACACACACACACCCTCCCCCCACTATATGTTTTGTTTTACATATATTTTAAAATAAATTGGAAAGAAGCTAAAAAGAAAAAAAGCTTATAAAAACACTCGAATCGTGGAAGGAATGCAATGACATGATTCTAAAGATTTTGATCTCTTGAATGGAATTTATGGATGCAATTGAAACCAAAGTTAAAGAAAAAAAGTGCAAGATATAACTCTTGCATTTAATCAATAAATGATCATGGATTGTGATTGTAAAATTGTAATGTTCTTGAACAAAACAAACTACTTTTAATAAGTTAACATAATTATAGCAACTCAAGAAAAGAATAAACTTTTTACTAAATTCAAAATCTTTTTGTGTGAATGGCAATACAAAAATTGTATATAAGTCTGTTAATAAATATTGTATGGCATCGAAAATTTTTCAAAAGGACCTATTGTGGTGAAACAAAGTACGTAAAAGTAAAATACTCAAATGTTATTTTTATCTTAGTTCGCATATGTATATATTTTTTCCGTTTATCTTATCATCAATTATGTTCATTATGTACTTGAATATTTCCGTTTTCGTATATTCTCGTGCTTTATCAGAGTACCCGTCTTGTACGCAGTTTCGAACTTCCATGACCATTGTATAGAAGTAATTCAGAGTCGAAATTTTCCAAAAGTCGTCAATTATTCACTGGATTACACGTCCATCCAAAAAAGTTGCATCTTGCGAATAATCCTGTAGCTAATTTCAGCAATCTCATCATTAGCTTTCGCAACAACAGCATTCATTTCTTCTATGTACTCAACAGCTGTTAAACTTATTATTTCATCTATTTTATACAATGAAGTCGCAAAAATTTTAAAACTCTCTTAAAAGCTTATGCACTTCATGTTGTACAACATGTACTTGCAGCCTAAGATGGTATTTTTCTTTTTTGTTTGTTTGTTCAATGGTGAATTTCGAATGCTTTTATTGAAATTCCAGTATCAAATCTACATCAAAACTAATAAACATTTGTTTGATGGAACCAATTTTTAGTTCTAGTGTTTTCCCCCTATCATCCAAAATTAAGTATTTTTTTCTATAGTCTAGTTAGAGACCCACATGATACCTGGCATTGTTTTTAAAAATCAATAATTTAGATAATTAATTACAAAAATTAGTAGAACAATATCAATTATACAATTTTTACAACTAATAAAGATACCCAATTTTAGAGTATAATAATTGAATAACGGAAATTTGATTTTTAATCAATTTATAATAAACAATAAAAAAGTTGATTTATATATACAAAAAATTTATGCTCAGTACATTCACCAGAGCCTTAAACTTTATAACTATATAAGTGTGCTTGTAGATGAAAAAAATTCAGAAATTAAGTGGCTCTGTTCATTCTATTTTTGTCGTATTCGTACAAATTATTCATTTACACTTTTTCCGGTCCCCTTCGAACTATACAAAAAACAATTACACAAAATTCAATTACCATTGGAAAAAATTGCGTGTAGCTTAAATGAAGGCAGAATATACTTAATAATGCATTCATTCAACGTCAAGAATTTTGCAATTTTTTAACTTGTTCAGGATACATGAATACAAAAGCAACTGTTTTATCGATTAACTCATATATTCTCTTTTTTCAGTAAATAATAAATATTCATTGAATGCGGAATGGGGGAACAGACGTAGATACAAGTCAGGGAAAACGTATGCTATTGACTTATATTTTTTGCTGCTTTCCAGACTTTTATCGTCATATATATATATATATATTTTTTATATCAAAAAGCTGCACTCTTCGCCGTGCTAGTACTTTTTCCCTTTTATTTTCGACAAACCTAAATATCTGAAAAAAAAAAAAAGTTATGAGAATACTTAAGTTTGTTCGATGATGCGCACGAAGGTTTGACGGTAAAAAAAATCGCATAACGAGATTTTAAAGCATTTTAATGATCATGCAAGTTTTAAAATTAGTATGCCATTAATATGAATCTTACTCTCGATTTCTGATCCCGCAGAGATGAATTTTGTGTGCGCTTGAACAGCTGTAGTTGTCTGCTGGACATTCAGAGGAACGCTCGGCGTTGGTGCAGCAAAACCAGGTGGCGGTTGCATTGCCCAGTGCTGAGCGGGACTGGTGTTCTGTTCCTGTAACAGAAATTTTGTTCTTAATAATTTATGTATCTACAAAACTACTGTGAATTTCTATTATCTTTCTATGTGGCTACAAAAAAATAGAAGTTAAATGTTAATTATTTTAATAGAAAGCTTGCTACTTTCATTAGGATTAAACAAAGAAAACAATTGTCAATACCTGCTGATTACTATGAGCTACATTGTGTGAAGAAAGCGCATGAGAAAATTGCCATGTGTTGCTAGTCGTACTATTCTGGAATGGAAGAAGCCGGGAACTCACAATGGCTGGATCGATGGGATTCAAATCCGAAACTGAACCAAAGTTGTTCCAGCTTGATTTCTGATAAAGCGCCTGGTGATGGAATTGCTGTTGTTGCGTCTGCTGCTGTTGTTGCTGAGAACTAATATCGCACCAATCTTTCAAAGTATAAATTGTATCGCTGGCACATTTACCAACTCCTGTTCACGAAAATTAATAGTTAGGCAAAACTCATACAAATCTTAATCATTGCTTCAGCATATTATTTACCTTGAGAATTGAGGAGAGGATTTTGGCTTTGAAGAAACGAGGTTTGTGAATTCTGTTGTGCTCCCGTGAACAAGACTCCAGAAGAATGACTCACAAACGGCAGTATTTTACTACCTGTAGACATAAGTAAGTCTGTAAAGAGAAATGCTTGTCAACGAATATAAAGGTGCGTTTTAGTACAGAGATCTACATTCAATTAATACGCTTTTGCGTGTAAGACTACTGCTAAAGTTAACACTAAATTAATAAATATAATGACCATATACGAAATATCATTTTTATGAATAGAAAATAGTTGTATTTCAATGGGATCTACAATTTTCTTTCAAAACACATTTGTTCTAGCGCAAAGAACAGCTTTTTTAACGGGTTTAAAAGTTGTCTCGAAACAGCCAGTTAATTTTTTTTCGTCGATACAGTCATTATAACAGCAAACGATAAAGTCGTCTACAAAATTTTTAAATTTAAGTCCAATCGAATAAAAATTACAGTCAGTCCAGAAACTTGATTACGTACACAAACACATCATGTAATTACTTTGGACTGCCTGCATTTCGAAATTTTTATCTTACAACTAGTAAATTTTTCGGTGGTTATACTTTCTGTTTTGCTAAAAATCTTGTTATTGAATCAGTTGTTTTTAATTGTCAACTCCATAACTAAACAACTAAATAAAAAAGAAGATAAGATAGTTAGCGTTAAGCCAACCTGATAGAGTGTTTGCAGTTGGAGCTGGCCGAGGAATACCCAGCCCAAAGGAATTCATGTGATTAGGCGTCGAGCTTGGAAATCCAGGAGGTGGTAACCTACTCCTTTGTCCAAGAGTGGCAACAGTAACTGATCCTTGGACCGGGCTTTGCGCACCTCCGTTCTGCTGCTGTGGTGGCTGGGGTGGCTGCAGTAACGATTGCGGCAGTCTTGACATAAGCGAGTGAGGTTGCTGAAGAACTTGCAAATTTTGTAGGTGGGCAGCTTGTTGTTGCTGTAGATGTGCTAGATGAGTCACCTTAAAGATTTCATAAAATTCAAACTATATAAAAAAAAAAAAAAAATAAAGAATATCTCAGGTCTCATGATTGTTGCCGACATTTGGTCTGAGACTTTGTTCCAACATTGCATATCGCGTTTTTCATTAGCTCTTAACCAGGAAGTGGACTTTAATTTCCGTTGAGCACTTTCTGCTTAAGTATAATGGAAACACACTTATTATCGTCATTTACTAATTATCGTACAACTTAATTTTCATCAAAACAAGTATGTACACAAAGTTACCTGAGGAAAATGGTGTGGAGCAAGACCAATAGAATTTTGTGGATGTTGTACTCTCGCCTGTTCTTCCCTTTCTCTCTGTTGCTGTTGTTGTTGATGCTGGAACAACCTTTGCTGTTGAATCTGAATTTCATTTTCCATAAGTTCTGCCAAAGCTTTTTGCGTCTCGTGAAATGGATCAAAACCTAAATCATCGTCCGCTTTCATCACTTCTGAATTTGATTGTCGATGTTGTTCCTGCTGCTTGTGCAATTCACCTAGAGTCGCATGTCCATTTTGCTTCACATAATCGCCATTCTCTTGATTTTGAGTGTTCTTTAGAAATTTAATGATTTTCAATCGTTTGTTGGTTTTTAGGATATAATAGGGAAAAATGTGAGGTATTGAAAAATTTTAATATCTGCATGGATAGTTTTTGTAATCGTCAGTGTTCATCAAACTGTTTGAAGTTCGTCAAAAGTATACATACAATGTAAATCATTAAAGAAAAAAATAAAGAAAAACGGTATTTCGAGCGAAAAACAAAAAATTGTAACGATAGTCTTACCTGCATGGCTAACCTCTGTTGTAACGAATTCTGCTGGAAGTCCGTCATGAATTTCGATGCGGGTGTGTTAGCAAGTAGGCTGGATGCTATGCTATTTGCAGAGCTTTCCACTATTGAAGTATTGAAGTGAGTTGTATGCATATAGGTATCCTCAGTATTGACAAAATCTTCGTTACTAAAAGATATGCGGGGTGGAGGCGAAGGACTTGTTTTAGGTGAGATGTGAAGAGAAGATCGTGGCGTGATTTCGGTCTGAAAACCAAAAGCTGCTTGCCAATTTTCGCTAGAATATACTGTCGGCAAAGAATCAGGGATCGGTGCAATTCCCGAATTTGCCCAATCAACTCCCGCGTTTCCTAAAATGATATTGATAGCAAGTTTTAATGTGATATGTATTTTTCACCAGCATGAAAATAAAACTTTTTAGTCATCATTTTTACATCAGTGCAACAAACTCATCATATGTATTATATAAAAAACTAAGCTTTATTTACCTGTTTGTGACGTTGGTGGAGTAGACGTCGTGGTGGTAGGAATCTTTTGAAAAGTATTTGAACTGAAGAAACTATTGTTATCCGATTGAAAAATAGATCTGCAATTTATCTGCTGGGCCTGAGTACCATTTATAATATTTGTGGAATGTAATCCTGGAGGTGGCTGCTGACTTAAGCTTTGTGATGAATTCGTACTTGCTGGTGAAGAACCTGCAATGTTATTATGCAATGAATTTGATTAGATAACGTACAAACAAATGAGCAGGATTGATGAATTTCAAAAATAAATATCTTATTTTTACTTCTACATAATATTTATTTAAATGCATGATTCAAATATATATCTCTACCTTATTAAAAAAAAACAAAAAAAAAAAAAAAAAAAAAAAAAAAAAAAAAAAAAAAAAAAAAAAAAAAAAAAAAAAAAAAAAAAAAAAAAAAAAAAAAAAAAAACCAGTAACATGTGGGTGGGAAACAAATTTTAATACTCTTTGGATACCTGAACATGATGGTTTGATAAAAATTAATTTGTTCAAACTTACCTAAAATAGCTGCACTATTTATTTCTTCATTAGATTCAATCAGACGTTCCACTTGATGATTTGCATTGGAATCCTCAGAACTAGATATTGTACTTGCTGGCGTGCTACCCTCTCTTTGAAGCTCTACAATTATATCGTGATTTTCAGTGTGACTTGGATCTCCGTTTGGTACAATACCATTGATCTTGGTATCTTGTATCTGTTGCACAAATTTCGACGTTTTGTTATGTTGCAAGACTGTTTGTGTTAGTTGTGGCTGTTGCTGATTGACTGGATCTGTTTTAAATTTAGCACTAATTTTTTGTACCACTAATTCACTATTCAAAGTCGTCATGGTCAAGGGTATAGTCGTTGTAGTCACGGGTACTGATTCAATGGTAGAATTCACAACTTCAGTTTGACCATTGATTTGAGGCTGCACAGAACTTTGTCCATGCATCACACTATTCGTGGTTAGATCCGATCGAGACGGGGTTTTTGTATTACAATGTTTTTCCTTGTTTTGAGAATTTTTGTGTTTATTCCGCGCTGCTTGAGCTTTGCTTTCACTATTACTTTTACCTCGCCGCGAAGAATTACTCGAACTCACACTACTTTCCCCTTTGTTGTTGTTGTTCGGTTTTTGTGACGATGATGCCGAATTATTTTGCACAATGCCATTTGTACAATTTTCATTAACTACCATATTGTTTGTTTGCGTAGATGACGACGAATCTTTACAACTTGATTGTGTATCTGTAATGTAAATTCATAGCACAGTATTATGTATTAAGTAAGAAGCTGTTTAGTCAATTACAATAAGACAAATCTGCGATAAATGATAAACAGACCTTTCGTTTGGCCTGGTTGTAACGATGGCCAAGCTTCTTTCGATTGAGTGTTGGGTCCATTTTCTCTCACAACTGCTCCAGTCACAGGTGGTGAGGGTGTTGGTTTCCTGAAAAAATATAAACAGTTGGAATAAAATTAATGATGAATTAAGGTTAAAATAATTGTTATGTAAAGTAGACTTTACCGTTGCGATGCACTGTTGATGTGTAAAGATTGCACGAGCTTCCTTTCGTAATCCTGATGTTTACCCTGATGCATTTCCTCTTTAGTAAACGAGGCCTCTTGATCTCCAAGGTCATGTAAATACATGCAATCTGGTTTTGGACAACTTTGATTGCGCATAAAATGCGAGCAGTACTTTGTGGTACCTAAAGATGTTTTTATCGTCCGACCATCTACCACTATATTATTTACAGCTTCTATCGCTCGAAGAGCATCTTCTTGGCGCTGTTGGAATTTTAAAGATAATAAATTCGTTGTAAAGATTCCTAATTATTATTATATTTTTAAGTAAACCTAATATACATTTGTCAAACTTGTATTAATTTTCAATTTGGTTAAAAATTATTTTTTGATACAAAAGAAAATATTTAATTTAAATACTGCTAGTAGGAATTTATCAGTAGTGAAAAGACATGAAGCAAATATTACCTGGTACGTTACATAAGCTGATGCACTAGGACCTTGTGAGCCTGCATAGGATGTACTTTGATTGATAACGACTTTGTGAATTTTTCCAAATTTCCCAAAATACTCGTGTTTTTTCAAAACCTAATGAACAATTTTTGTTTGTTTGTTACTCTTGAAAATCAATGCATTTTTTTATATTACGAATTATTACACGTACATCAGCATCGGCTAAGCGCATTGGCAGTCCAACGACAAAAACAAGGTTTTTTTGGACCACTCTTACATTTGCTAAATGCTTACGATTTTCAGTAACGCGCTGTTTTCGTTGCTGATCTTTCAATCTTTTTTCTGCCTTTAGCCTAAAAAATCACACAATTTAAGCAATACAAAAGCTTTGAAGTTCATGAAAAATATTGTTTGACATCGCTATTACTTGATACATACCTAGAAATTTCTTCCTTTGAGAGGGGCTTGAAGTCAGCAGGATTTTCAGAATATGCCTTACGGCACGCAGGGCACAGTCCATTTTCATCAGTACGAATTCTATGCCAACAGAAACGACAGATTTGATAGCCACAGGTGCACGGAAAAAAATTCAGGTCGTCAACTTCAAGCGGCTCCATGCATAGTGGACACTCAACCACATCATCTCCACTCTGATTCAATACTGACATTTTATTCGTTGTCTTCTTTTTTCTTAATAATCAAAAAATCTTTTCTTATAGATTTGGATTCCTGTAATTTAAAAAAAATATAATCAGCAAGGCAACAATGAAAAAAATCAATAAATTATTCACCAAGTTAGTTCAAAAACTGTAATACTAATGATCAATTTAAATTACTTACTTTGGATTATTTACAAATATCTCTATTGTTGTAAGGAAGTGTGTCCAAATTTTTTTTATTATTTCTGACAATCTAAAAAGGAAAAAAATATATACTTAGTGAAAATAGTAAAAATATATTTTACTTAGAGAATATAAATATATAAATGAATAAATAAATTGTTATCAGCTGTTAATTTTAATCACAATATTTTCTTATAGTTATTAGATTTCAAAATTACTATCAAAATAATCAATACTTCATAAATGAATGTTAATAGTCAACTTTGTATATCGAGTTGTATAATTGTGTGCTGAATTCAATCACTTTTACACAACCATAAGATTACAAAATAATCAACACAAGTTTTTTATGAGGTCGAATGATTCCATCAATTCTGAACATAGTTTATCAAAGACGACTTTTACAAAAATTTAAGACAACTTATTATAATTCACAGATACGACTTAACCTATCTGGAAGCAATTGAAAAACCCCGAATATAAAAGTTTAAAGTAATTTGAAAAACCAATTATAGAGGTAAATTTTAAACTTAAGTTTAAACACTAGTGTGAATTATATACAAGATACACAGTGATAATTTAAAGAACTGACAGAAAACAAATTTATCCATTGCAACAAATTTATGTATCACACATCGCAGTGTTGCGTGTTTACAAACAGCCAATCATTTAACAGACGACAATGTCGATGTCGAATATTACACACACACACACACACACACACACACACACACACACACACACACACACACATATATATATATATATATATATATATATATACTTTAATGACAACTTTGCGGCAAACTCAATTAAAAAAATTCCTGTATATACTTTGACAAGCAATTAAAATAATAAACACCGAAATTTGCAACAATAGATCAAGTTGAGAAATCGTAGGCGAACGGTGGAAAGACTAGAACGTAATGTCGAAAGAATACAATGTCGAGTTCGTCGCAGCAGAGTATTAAAAAACGAGAGAATGATAACGATTAGAAATGTGTATAGGCATAGGTAGTACAATATACGTTGAGCTTAGTATTAGGTACTCAAGTAAGTACTGTAAGTATTGGGAAAAAAGAGTCGACTCCAAATTGCTCCTCGGAATGGGATGTGGCTGCAGGAGAATCGTTTGCTCACGTTTTTCTGGTTATTCGTAAGTATAGGTATAATACACTGCAAGTAAAAGGAAAGAAGAGAAAGAGTGTCGCGACAGCAGCAGCAGCAGCAGCAACAGTTCGACTGCATGACATGAAATAGACGTAGACAAGTGGGCAGAAACAGCAGCAGCAGAAACACGATAACGATATTTTTATTATAATAGTTATAACGACGCTTTGCTCCGAGGAGCGAGAGAACACTGAGCTCAATGCCTGTAAAGAGATGCAAAAAACAGAGGTATCACACAGAATGCAACGTGTGTATACATCAACAGCTAGTCAAAGATCAGAGTGAAAACTGTTAAGCAGCATGAGCAGCAGCTGTACAATGGGATAGTTATGACAACGAATGACAACGATAAGCGTTCTAGAGGAGGACGACGATGTTGGTCTGATGGGTACCTAGTGTCCAGCTCTTTGGAATGAGCTGCACGTTTACTATTGCGTAATTGGCGGTCACTTTTCACAAATTCACTCGGTGCAGGCCCTGCAGGGCTTGACACATCAATCAGCTTACGCAGACAGTCTTCTTCAGAGATATAAGCTACAGTAGAAAAATTAGTCTGCTAATTTACATCCGTCAGCTATGCATGCGTGTATAAGTACACAGTAAACAAGTTTGCCTTGTACGAAATGGAGCACAGCAGAAGGCTCAAAGGATCCTTCCTGTTCAAAGGGTTGTTGTTAGTATAATATTTGTCGTGAATCGCGCCAAAAGGAAGAGGTGTATATGATTAAAAAGTACCGGCCGATAAAACGGCGTAAGTATGAGGGAGGAGAAAATAATGTGGTGTGGCGCAGAAAGGAGGAGCTGGGTTTTGAGACGAGAGTCAAAATACGCAACGCAGAAATACACCTTCTACGTGCAGGGTAATACGCGAACAGAGGCTCGCTTTCTCTCCCCTTCTCGTGACTCCATCACGTCGAATACTTAATTGTGCTATAACATTCCTCTTGCACAAATGAATAAACACATGCATTAGATAGTTCTTCTGCTCGCGAGCTCATCACTTTAGTATCCAAGCAGTACCACCACCAACGGGCGACAACAACCATGCATCAGCATGAAAAAGCTGAGCTCGAGTAAAAAGCTCGTCTGCTTTGAAAGAGTTGAAAAATTGGAGCTTGCGTCACTGATGTGGGCCGAAACAGCTGTTGCTCGTTGATGCTTGAAAAACGTCTAATTGATTTTTTTGCCAGCACCATCACTGCTGATGAGGGACCAAAAGCAAAAGTTGTGCGGCACGCACAATTGATCAAATGTGATTGTACGCGCGAATACAAAAACAACAACACATTGCATATATACATGTGTACATATTAGGCTGGCTAAGCCCTGTGTTGCTGTTGCTGCTCATTATAACGCAGATACCGCTGCTGTAGCTAGGATTCCTGATGCATTAATAATCGCCGATAGCAGAAGTCGAGTAAAAAAAAAAACAGCCGCACACACTTTTTGTCGTTCGCTGCTGCTACTGCTGCTGCTGCTCACCAGTGTTCAGGATAATGCTATAATAACACAAGCCTTTCACGTTTCAAGACGTACAGTGCACTAACTCACGCGCACACCACACTTGCTGTTACTACTACTTATACACTATTACAACTGCTGCTGCATAGTGCTGCTGCTGCTGCGTCGACCTGTTTTTTTGCTTATCTTTATTTTTCTTCTTTTTTCTCCTCACACGAGAATGCACATTTTAATAATAATTTTAAACTCGACACATGTTTGTGGGTGAAACTCTATATGATAAGCGCTGTTGCGATGACAGTTTGACGTTCATAGGCATATACCTAGTTGCCACTGGCACTGTACAAGCTGTTGGCTGTTGATGACAGAGAGTGTACACGACACACGACGATGAAAAAAAAGTAGGTACTTATATACTCGGGACTAGCCAAAAGCCAGCAGTCGACTATATTTATATTACATCTCTCGTGACAATTATGGGAGTTGCGCGAATACAACCCAGGAAAAGGGAAAAATCAGATGGACAATCTTGATTGTTCTTCCCATTCACTCATTTGCTCGTGGTCGTTACCTTCTCGTTCCTGATGGCGTCTGTATTATATACAAGTAAATATATCAACATACACATGTATGCACCACACAACTACCGAACTATACGGTTTAATCAATTATGAACAGAGTTTGCGAGTAAGTCTGTGATTATCAACAATCAACACTATCAATAAACTCAACATCAAGACACACACACACTCCCCTCGCAAATCACAAAAGAGGCAGAGAGAGAGAGAGAGAGAGAGAGAGAGAGAGAGAGAGAGAGAGAGAGAAAGAGCACCCATACTTTATACACGATATATACGCAATATCCAATAGTAGTGTATATTATGTATGTATATAGTAGGCGTTCTCTTTTTCTCTTCCCTTACTCCACCCCTCACCCTCAGCGCGTCACAGACCGATCGCACATACAGTCTGACTCACTCACTCTCGCGTTTCTGATGGGCCTGCACTCTGCAGTGCAGGCTGGCTAGCTGTGGTGGTGTGTGCTGATGTTGCTGCTGCTGTTGGTCTGGTGGAAAAAGCGAACAAGACAGAGAGCTAGAAGGCCAGCCCCGCCAGCCGCCAGCCTACAACACATATTTACACGTACTACACACACCCGCACCAAAGAACGTCCACCTTTGTCTTCCCTCTCTATACGCCCCATTAGACCCTGTGCACCGCTCGTGGATTCGCCCTTTCTCTGATTTTAAAGTACAAGATTGATATTATAATGATAATGATGATGATGATGATGATTAAGCAAGGATGATGGTACTAGATGCAAAGCTGTGTGAGAGACTGAGGATTCACTGGTCAAAAATAATGAGTAATAGTAAAAAAAAATTTTTGGAATAACTATAGCACCCCAGTAAGTTCAAAGTTGTGGGTGTACGCATGTACATAATAGATGTGTAGAGTGTAAAGGCGCGATTTCATATGCTCCAAAACTCCAAAGAGAGGAACACAGGTATTGTAGAAGATAAGTATGCGAATGTCTAACGCTACATGCCAAATGAAAACACGTACAGGTAAAATATAAAGGTAGTGAAGAACCTACAAACTCACAAACACAAAACCAGTGAGCCAGACGACGGCTAGGCTAGCTAGCCAACACTGGCTATCACATACTGCTTTAAAGCTTTCTCGCTCTCTTTCTTTCTCCCTCATTCCTTTTACTCCAACGTCGAACTCAACTGTGTTGGCTGCTATTGCTATATACTTAATACACACATAGAAACACACACATCCTACACCTACCCATAACGAAAGAAGCTATAGCTAGAATTCTAGCATAGCAATAGCAAAGAGAAAGAGAGAGCGCGATAGAGAGGCAGAAGAGGACGAGGAGGAAGAAGAAGCTGGCACAAGAAAAAAAGCAACACACCCGAGAGCAACCTCAAGAGAGTATTCTATATGCTAGCTACTGCAGATGAGCATGAGAGGGAACGGGATGGAGCAACACAACCAACACAGGCACTTTTCCCCCTTTTTTTCTCCCTTCACTTATATATATATCTCTCTCTCTCTCTCTTTTCAGATCTCTTCTCCTCGAGTACTTGTTCTCACGCATGCACGACGTTATTGGTATGTGTATATGTATGCGAGGAATACTGCGCGCCCTGTACAGGCTGGCTCGAAGAATGCAGCTAAGTATGCAGCCTGCAATTCGGAGCAGAGAGCTCTTCCGAGCGCGACCTGAGCGACAGGATGAGGCGCGTGCCTCTAATAAGTCAGCACTCAGAGTAAGTATAGCAGATGAAGAAGAGCCAATGATGATGGTACGTCATACACTTCCAGAATCCTAGGGCCAGAGAAATAAGTTATGATACATGATTAACAGACAAATTGACGAATGATGCGACATTTGATGATTGTATACGAATCGAGACTTTCATCACGTATCATAATCACCGTATCCATTTGAGATGTGTTTGTATGAGAGTATAAAACATCAATACTATTTCTTGCCAAAGTAGCCAATGTAATCATGAGATTTCCAACAATTGACAAAACGAGTCGCGCCCATGGATCAGGTACTTGCATTTTGGCGTGCGAGAGGCAAGATAGCAGAAGAAACAGGGGGAGGCTGCATAATATACATAATGCAGTCAACCCAAAACATCACCTCCATCATCAGGGCGGCTGGGTGAGCGGACGACAGCCGAAAGCCGAAGCCATCAGCCCCACACCAGTGGCATAGCTATTAAGTAGTTATAACCTTACTAAATGTATTTTAGGTGATAAGTAGGTACGTATCAATGAAGCCCGAGGAAGGCGAAATAGGAACGAAGTTTTGCACTGTTTAGAGAGAGAGAGAGAGAGTTCGCTGCTGGTGTGTGACGGCACTTGCAAAAATAAGGAACTCTATCGCTCGAACCACGGCTTGGATAAGTAATAAAGACTCGTCGTCGAGCTGCTGCTGCTGCTGCTGATGGGCTTGGCCGCGCTCGAGGTTTCCTCGATTGGCGTGGCGAGGCTTGCTTTCCTTCGTTCGCCCGGACGCGCGCGATAACCAAGTATGTTGTACTTACTCGGGTCGACCCGTGTACGAGGGCTGCGAACTTAATTCGCGCGCGAGATCGTCGAATTATCAAGGTCCAACTTTGCCGCTCAGCATTAAACACCATTTGTCACAATGTCGCGGATATTTGTTTACTTACACACAGGATTCTCTTTGAACACACTTCGCACCACGATTACCACGGATCGTTTCTCGCGACACTGGTAAATTTTCGCGACGTATGTGTATATACAACTACTATACCCCATAGCATAGAGCTCGGTTCGATAAACCCAGGAGTCAGTCAAGTTAGAGTGTGTGTGTTGGCTTTGGCGACCATGTTGGGCTAGAAGTAAAAAAAAAATTGTAATAAATTGTTTTATTTATTCTACGTTAAATAATTACAATGAACAAGTTCGACGCACTTCTACAAGAAAATACTTACATAATAAAATCAAGTGATATAGAAGTGTGAGGCACAAAAAAAAAACCGTGATAAAATTTCATCCAAGTATTTTTACACATTACCCTTGTCATTAAAATTTTCGCGCTAGAATTTGGAAAACATGGCAGCGACGCTTTTAAAAATCACTATTCTGTTGATTGTCGATAACATAGAGTCGTACACTTAGCTGCTGACAGTGCTGACTTCTAATCATACATATAGCTATACTTATTAAGTGTGAATTGTGTAAGTACACACACTACACACACACCGTCCTCGGCTTGATTCTGAAAGTGAGAGTCATGGACTTCACCAATGAGAGAGGTAATATCATAGAACCAGCCAATAGGAATTCAAGTTTGAATTTCGCAGTTTAAGAATTAAGCCACGGTGAGTGTCGTAATAAAAGGCCAAACTGCCAAAGTAAAGTGCAACCATCAAGCGATTGAAAATTGGAAGTTTGGAACGAGTAAGTATAGTGCAGTAATAGAGGTGTTTGCGTCCGTGCACTCTTATAGTATTTGAGAGAGAGAGATAGTGCAAAAAAGTATTACAAGTGTTTGTTGTTTTTTGTTTCATTTAAAAAAATTTGTACTTAATAATTTTTTGAGAAAACTATTGTCTTGCCCACTGTAATACTTCATTAAAAGTTCAATATTTTTTTTAATTTTCAGGTTAACTTTTTGTTCTAATTGCAGATGTATTTTGTCCACCAATAATGATGGAATAAAATAAAAGTTTTTGTATGAGTATTCTTTTATTTAGTAAAATGCCTGCCTTTAGTACAAAAGATTTAAAAACCGAAATAAATACTATCGCGTCAAATGAAGCAGACAAATCAGTGGACAGCTCAAACGCTTTAAGTGGAAATATTTCAAAGAAGTCAAAATCTCCTTCAAAAAAAAGTAGACCAACTAACAAACCTGATGAGAAACAATTTACTCGATTGTTCCATTCAGATCTTGTACCTAGACCTCATACTGTATGTATCAGGCAGTTTTTATTAATAATATTATCACCGGTCACATATATTTTCGTTAATATTTTATTGAATCTAGTTATATTTTTTGTTTTATTTTTTTTAGCTTGACGACCTCTTGAAGAAAGAACAGTTAAATGAAGAGTGCAGTGTTGCAACTACCTTTACTTACAATGAATGTAATGAAGATGAAGAATTTTGGATCGTTGAAATACCAAAAGCTGTAAGGTGAAAGTTTTACAGAGGAAGTTTAGTTTGAATAATTTCAATATTCTAATGAATTTATTGTACAGATTGATCCATTACACTTAAAAGGGCAAACTTTTCACCTGGGAAACAAATCAAATTTTAAAATTGGTGTGGACAAATATTGCACTGCAAGTAGAGAAAGTAAATCTAGTCTTACCTGTGTTTTTAATGTGGAAAATGAATCAAACAAATTCGAAGCAGGTATTAAAATTAAAATTATCCGACATATTTAATAATATTAATGTTGATGAGTAACAAAAAAATAAATTATTGCAGTAAATATAAAATCATGTGGAACAGTGACTGTCAGAAGAAAATTATCTGGAATATCAATAAATAACGTACCATGTGAAGAATCGCAAACTGTTCCTTTCCCAAAAAATCTAAAATTAAGGCATCCACTCTTTGGAGTTCAGTACGTTGATCACCAGTAGAGCTGGATAAAAGTTGGTTGTACATTGTGTTAAATTGCTTTAGCTGCTCATAAAAACAGAATTTTACTATAGTAAAGATTAAAAAAATTGAAGATAATTGTTACTAAAGAAAACTTACAAATTTATGAATATGATTGAGTTTGAAATAAATAAAGATGTTACAAACAATTTAATGTCTGACAAAATGCAAATTGTAGTTTCAAATTTTCCAGATTTTCCTACCTTGCCACCTTTTTGTTTTTTCTTGTTTTCCTGTCCGGCCGCCCCGGGTGGGTGGGGGTGGGGGGTGGGGGGGTGTGGGGGGGGGGGGGGGGGGGGGGGGGGGGGGGCGTAATGGTGTAACTGTAGGGGTCTGCAGGAGTGGGGATTAACTCCCCTCACCTCCTGCGTCTCTGGCTGCGCGCACAGCAGTCAGTTACCTGTTACCGCCTGTCTCTGCTGACAGCTGCTGACCTGCAGTTGTACTACCTATGTAATCCTAACCTTTGTAACTAATAAAGTTCAACTGTCGTACACAGGTCTATTCATTGCGACCACCTCTCCTCCCGGTATTGGACCTAGCAAGCAGCCTTGGGTCT
>JAPYYV010011747.1:0-10621 GCA_030522625.1 Copidosoma aretas | reverse complement strand
TGCTATACTACTAATACTACTATTAATAATATGCCTATTCTACAACATAAGCTCATGAGCAAGAAAAACTTATGTACTACTGCTGTTGTTGTTTATGATTGGGGGGGTTGGCGTGCGGAGCGCGCAGGGGGGCGAAGCCCCACTAGTATATATATATATATATGTATATATAATATCATCGCTTTTGTCAACTCCTTTATATAAATTAGCATCAATGATATAATATGTTATCACATCTCCTTGTATTTTTCGCTAAATTTTATTATTTAAAAAATTTAAATTCATTATAAAAAGTCACTATTCCGCTATTTATAGACGATTTATCGATAGCCTTCAAAACTGAAGAACATACATCATCAGTTTTCCATGAAAAATTTTCATTTATAAAACAAACATCGGTGTAAAAGTGTAAAATTTTAAAAGATGACCAAAGATAAGAATTTTTAATTGTTTCTCCGATAATACCAGTTCTATTACTGTTTTTGATAACAGGTAAGATTTGGCGAAAATCTCCACTAAAATAATCAATTTATTTCCAAATAATTTGGCAGTGACGCACAAATCGCGTAATGTTCTATCGATGATTTCTAGAGCTTTTTTTGGAATCATCGATGCTTCATCCCAAATTATTAAATCTACGTTTTTTAACTTTTTTTTATCAGATTTAAATTCTAAAAATGCGCTTTCAATGTTTTGTAAATCTAATTGCAATCGAAATGTTCGATGACTGGTCATATCTTTTGGAAGCAGTATGGAAGCAACACCTGTCCAAGCCATGGACAGTATTTTTTCATCAATGGAAATGAAATATTTAATTGATGATTTGTAAAAAAAAGTCTTGCCTGATCCTCCAGATCCATCCATAAAGTAGAATTTATTTATATAAGTACATATGGTTTGAAAGACGAGTTCTTGATAGTCATTTAATTTATTGTATAAATCGGTGAACATTTGTTCGCTGTAGAAAATTTCGTCCTTATTATCATTTTCTTGTAAATCTATGTGTTCTGGTTGTGGTAAATTAAAATGTTCACATGTTTCTGCTTCCAACATAAAAATCTCAAGTAAAACATAAATAGCACGATTTTCTTTATTAGTCAAAAAATCTTCAGATAACTAATTTGTATATTTTGCCCAAATTTTTTGTCCTTGAATATTTCTAGATAACAAAAACCACAAAAAAAATTTCTAAATTGATGAGGAAGCATAACAGTATTTTCGACGTTTATATTGCGGATAGCCATTTTTTTAAAAGTGGTTTCTTCTTTAAAGGGTTCCGGAAAATATTTGTTACACATTTCCTTTTCACTTTCTAAACATGGACTACTTTTATCATGAGGACCATAAAGCATGTGTTTTATAACTAATTTTTGAAATTTTTTATCGTCCGAAGGAATTTCTGCCGATATAAATTTGTCAATATCATCTGTTGTAATTAACTTGTTATCAGGATGCAATGTTATCAAAATATGAGCATGCGGTAAACCTCTTTTTTGAAATTTAATAGTATGTACATATGCTGAATCTTTACCAAAACTATTTTTTTTGTTAACCTTTTAACAAAGACTCCAATTTCATGTGAAATAATCTAACAGTTATATTGGTATATTGTTCGGAGTTGTGTTTTTTTAAAAGTGTTTTAAAATTTCTTTTAATTCTTTCCATTTTAGGTTGCATGTCAGAGTGATAAATAAATCTGGTCGACCACATTTTTTCATAATGGCCATTGCATCCTGATAATGTTGTTGCATGTATCTTGGTCCACCTATGTATGTTGATGGTAATATAAATGAATTTCCAATTTTTTGTTTGTTTTTTTTCAATTTTTGGATAAGTTTAAAGCAGTGTTTAGAATATGATTTGGGATTCCTCGATAGCATTCAATGCGCAATGACTTTTGATTATTACTACAAAAATTCATTCTATTACTTTCGATCATTGTATAAGAATGTATATGAAATTATTGCGTTAGTCTTCCACCATATAAAATAGGATTAAAATTTTTTGAATCAGGTAGATAAGATAATCTATGTGTTATATGGTAACAGAGTAGTGTTGTCTGAGACATGTGGATTTTTTTAATAATTTAGACTCCAACCCAAATCTTCTCATGGAAACATTATAGGAAAAACCATCGGATCGATAAAATGAGATAATTTATTCAAGTAATTATGAGTAGGAATGTTATTTCGTAAATACTTTGGATGTACACAAAGATCAAAATCATTTACCGTGTCTGAATCAGAAACTATAATAGCACCGCATTCTGCTGTTAATAGTTTATTGTAACATGTCTTTCTTTACCACTTTTGCGCAAAAAATATATTTCGTAATTATTAAAATGTTTGTAATTAGCAATTTGATGTAAATGTTTGTAATTTTTCTGCCATCAGATTATTTTTCATGATTTCAGTTAAGAGTCAGACATGTTTTTCAACTAAATTTTCGTCTAATTTCAATCGTTTTTCAATAGCAACGATATCATCAGCTATATATATTTGACTGCATGTTGGTTCAGAATTATTGTCAACATTTATTTAATTTGGGGCTACATGACATACATGACCTTGAATTTTCAAGTGGTATATTCTTTTTTGCTGTATAACGTTAGCGTTAAACGTAGCAAAAGAGAAAAGATTATTGTAGTATCGAATGAAATGTCAAAAATTATCGTCCTGAAGTAACTTGTCTTTAAACCTTTTATCATAATTACTAAATGAAGGTAGTTTTATTTTTCCTATTTGGCAAAAATTTTTCTGACTTTCTTTATTCCAAAACATAGCTGAACATTTGCCACATTGATAATCCATATTTCTAAAATAACTAATTTAATTATTATCATGGATTTTTTTTATTTATGTTAATATCAAAAGTAGGCACTGAATTTTGTCTTTTTATTGGAATATAAGAATTCAAAGTTGATTCATTTTTCCGTTTTTTTTCGTGATTTTTCATCAATCATTTTTTCAAGTTCATTTTTCACAGAATCATTTTCTTATCTAAAATGTCGCAATACCCAGAATCGATTTGCCCACTAAGCCACAACGTTAATTTCAAATTATTCAATGCATTTCCGGAAACGTCTTCATCATTAGATTTTTGTATAACTTTTATATGTATATCAAAAATTTCAACAAAACTTCTGATTTCAATTACACTTCCATAAACCCTATTTTTTGACATTAAGACATAATAATCATGTGCACTAGTAACTAAGTTTTAATAATCGTTTCCAATAATTAAACTTTACAATTATCCCACTTTTCCATAATGTTTTTAATTATTCGTATTCTTATTCTTGTATGAAAATTTTGATTATTATACGAAAAGTAAGAAAGACATCGAAACAGACAATTTCCACCACCAATTATTTTCACTTTGATATGTTCCATAGTTTTTGAATACGATCAAATTTTAAGGATTAATAATGTTACCAATATTGCCTTTTTGTTCTGGGAAATATATTGAAAAGGCCCCTTGCTACTCATCTCGTTTGCGAGAAAACTTTGCGTCCACACATAGAATCGCAAATCAATTGGAGGTCAGCCTATTTGCTTGCACAAATTATATGGTACGTAAACACGAACTGATCGGAAGGATAGTTCACTTGCGCGAAATGTTTGTACACGCAAAAGGATAGGTAGGACAGCGATTGCTAGTGCAAATTTTATTATCCACGGCTTCTTGGCTGCTCTCTTCTCTCGCGCGAAATCTTCGCTCCTACAAACTGATATGGAGGACAGCATTTTTGCTTGCAAGAATGCAAGGCTGGCTGTTCACTTTGCCCTCGCAAAACCATGGCACCCTCAAACAGAACTGCAAATCAATATTAAAGTCAGCCTACTTGTTTGCACGAACCATCAATTACCATGAAGATGTTAAATCCTCGCATATTAATTGATCGGGACAATAGTCCCATCACTTGCACAAATTAAATAGTCCATATCGATCCCAAGTGATCACTTTATTCGTACCAAATCTTTTATACATTTTCTCCGATAAAGAATAATTAAATAAAGAAACATGTCAATCAAACAAACATTGTTTTATTAACCGATAATGAAGTAATTACCTCTTGTGTTCTCCGAAAATTTAAGAGTACGATAAATGTTACAGAAAAGACCACAGGTAGGGTGCAATAAGCAGTAATAATAAGTTTCAGGCTTAAGCAAAAGAGCTAACCTAGAAAGTTTAAAAGAAATATTATTTTTCATGGACTAAATGATTAAATAATATTGCATATACGTAGCTGAAAGTTGCCTATTAAACAGAATAAAAATATGTAAAAAAAATAGAAGGCAGATTCAAAATATTAAGTTGAGTTTAGATGCAAAAAAAAAGGATATGTACGGAAGCTAGAGGCGGGCATAGGTAGGCATGAATTTGGGAATGAAAAAGAAAAAAAAGGGGAATAAGAAAATTCACATTTACAAAATTCATGCTGGGTTTAAATGCAAATACACCAGGATTTATATGAGAAATGGAGCGGAAGGGTTAGCCTAGAAAAAAGGATAAAAGAAGGGAATCAATTTGCTTTTTGAATATAATGAAAATGGACAAGAGCATTAGCTGATTTAGTCAATAAAAATCATACGAAATAGGCAAAGAAGTTGGAGTTCTGCATGAAACAGTAGAGGATTGAAAAACAATAGGATTTATGAAAAGAACTACCAAGGAAAATAAACTTGATAAAATCAAAGATGATTTTACAAAGAAAAGAAAGACTTTTGTCAATCAGAAAATACAGAAAAACTATATGGTAATTGACAACTCTATCATCTGTGAAAAGTAAGAACAAAAAAAAAGAAAAGAGGGAAAAATAAAGAAAAAAAAAAGATACAGGTGAGTTTAGAAGTTTTAAGGTGATAGATTGAGGGATCTGCAATTTAAAAAAAAATATATGCGTAAAAACATATATAACCAAAGCCATCTCATAAAAATTCGCTAAAAATTCGAACAGATACAGTCAATATATAAAATAAGTTTACTGATTTATCAAATAATTGTAAATAATTTAATATCAATACTGATTGTAATTGGTATCAAAGGTTAATATTGATTTGTATGCATATGTATACAATATTTACGTAATTATTATTATTACAGAAATAGTTATGAGCCTTTGGTTGTTATTTGTGGTCATTTTAAAATCAATTATGGATATAAGATAAGAATAAGATATCATTTTGAAACTTTTTCTTAATAATTGAAAATTAATATTGTTTACTTCACTATTTTTTCATTTCTTGCATGGATTTTTATATACTTCTACATTTTCATTGTTTGTTTCATACCTATTAAAAATTATTTTTCTTTTATATTAATACAAATATTATTTTCTATTGGGTAAGTTATCTAGTTAATTAAACATACAACAACGTGCAGGTATTTCTTTTTGCATTTACATAAAAGTATAATTTCAAGCGAATCGCATATTTTTGTACGTTTAATCTTTACTGTTGTACATAATTAACCTACATGAATATCGTATATTTTTACATGAATAATCTTCCTTCTGCATATCTCTCCATTATATTTGATCCTATACTTCTGACTAATATTATTATAATTTTATTTGTTGTTTTATTCCTTTTTACATAGCAATATATGCTTTGTATATTGTTTTCTTTCAATGCAGATCCTACAGTCCATCACTTAAAAACTTCTAAACTCACCCATATTTTTTTATTTTCCTTTATTTTTCTCTCTCTGCTTCTGTTTTTTTTTACATTTAACAGATGATAGAGGTGTCAATTACCATATAGTTTTCTTGGATTTTCTGATTGACAAAAGTCTTCCTTTCCATTATGAAAAAATCTTTGATTTTGTCAAGTTGATTTTCCTTCGTTGTTCTTTTTATGAATCCCATAATTTTCCAATCCTTTACTGTTTTATTCACAACATTCACTTTCTTGCCTATATCGTATGATTTTAATTAATTAGCATTTTATTTCTTTGATTAGGCATAAATAAGTCCACCTGCTCTTGTCCATTGTTGTTATGTCCAAAAAGTTAATTTATTCCCTTTTTTTCATGCCTACTTCTAGGCTAATCCATCCGCCTCCATTTCTCATATATATTCTGATGTATTCGCATTTAAACCAATCATGATATTTTTAAATGTAAATCTATTTTTTGCCCTTTTTCTTTCCTTTTTTATTCCAAAATCCATGCCTACCTTGCCCGCCTCCAGCTTTCGTACATATCCTTTTGTCTTTGCATCTAAACTCAACTTTATATTTTGAATCTGCCTTCTATTCTTTCTACATATTTTTATTCTGTTTCGAAGGCAAGTCTCAGCTATGTATGTGCAATATAATGAAATTATTTAGTCCATGAAAAATAATATTTGATTTAAACTTTCTAGGTTAGCTTTTTTTCTGAAGCCTAAAACTGCTTAAACTGCCCATTGCACCCTACCTGTAGTTTTTTCTGTGTGCCACGATAATTTTTTGTTAAGAACCATACTCCTGGGTCCATCGGTCTATATCCTCGTTTAAAACTTCAAATGCCCACAATTCAAATGAACGCAAATCTGTTTCCTTTTTTTCATTCCTAAAAAAGAAGATTTTTTTTGTACTTACTTCTAGTATATTTTGTGTACTATATTTATCTAAGTCTTTCTGCATGTTTTTTTTGTCTTTAAATTTCTGGGAACCTAAAACGACGTCATGAGATACTTTAAGACAGTAGATTTTAACTTTGCCGACTGTTACATCTTCTGTATTATTTTACATTTACTGATCGTCTATAGTCTCGATAAATGAACTTAAAATTACTAAGCTACATAGACACCCTTGCTGTACCCTCCTTTTTATTTTAAGTAAATTTGTTTGCCCCCGGCCGTAATTACCTTTTTTTTTGTACATTCTTATATTTTTTTCAACGACTTATTCATTTTTATACTGATCTCTCTTATATATAATTTGACCCGGAGTATTTCTCGATTGATGTTATTAAATTCTGTTTTTATGTCTACAAAAACAGTATACAATTTATTGCTTCCTTCCCTTATTTTATATTCAATTGAACAATTTAGTACAAAAATAAGGCACCTTGTTCTTTTTTTTGCTCTGATGCCGGCCTGAATATTATTTTACACTCCTTTATCTATTTTTCTACTTTTTCAACGATTAAAATTGCTAATATCTTGCATGCTACATTTAAAACAATAAGTTTTAAAAGTTTTTCGTATAACATGTATCATTGTTGTCTCTTGACAAATTTAAAAAAAGTTTTTTTTATGCTCCTTTTCTTATTAGCATTCCTCTTTTTTCCTGCTTTAATTTTTTTACAGCTCTCCAAAATTTATTTAAATTTTGCTTTCTGCTACTTTTCTCATTTTTCTTAGGTTTGTTTAATTTTTTTATCACTTCTTATTCTATTTATGCATTTTGCGTTAGTCTTTATATCTATCCTTACTCTCTCTTTTACTATTTTAGTATTCTACGAATTCATCTATAATCCATATTTTTTCCTTTGTAATTGTGGAATCCTGTTGATCAATTTGCAATGATTTGTAGCTTTATAGATTTCATCATTTTAAGCTCTTCTGCTACCTGTGTAATTATATTGCGTAACCTGTCGTATATTTTTTTGATGTATATTCAATCTGTATATTTGCCTACCTGCGCGCTCTACTTGCCAATTTTCCAATTATTTATATTTATAAGATAAACCATATCAATCATTATCAAATAAATATATAAAATATCTTATGATAATTAATTTTATTTCTATTTATTTGAAATTCTTATGATTGCTTTATTATTAAATTTGAAAAATGATCATTTAGATGTATTTTGATTGTTTTTTTTTTTAATTTATTTTTTTCTTTTAATGCTGTTTTGATAATATTTCTTTACAAAAAACTTTCAATTTGAAAAATGAAAGAAAATTGAAAAAAACGAATGCTCGGGTTAGGCCTTCGGACAGATACACAGACTTGATGGATTGTGATATTAGATAACAAATGATCAACCTCAACTTAGCACATCCTACCGCGTGCATTTCTATAGAATAAATATGATACCTTTCTTTTAGGTTAACTTACTGGCTCTTTTTTGGAAACAACCATTACTTTTAATACTCATAAAACAACTATGAAAGCTATAACGATCATATTAAAACTAATCGGACTTTTAAATAAATTTCATCGAATCTATATAACAATAATATAAGATTATCTATATAATTATATTAGTACAATAATTCCGTCGATTGAATGTATTTATGCTCTTTACACTTTTTGAGCACTATTTACACATTTTATACAATTACCATAATTCTATTTAAAACGCTTTTATAATTTCTAGTGATTCTATGATTTTTTTCAGCTCAAGAGACTCTCTTCTGTTTAGAATATTTTGACTGCGTAGATTCTAATGTTTGATTATTATGAAAAAAAATTTTTTTTTAATTATATTTTTCGTACTTTATTTATCTAAGTCTTTCTGCATATGTTTTCTATCTTCAAAATGCTAGGCACATTAAACAACGGCAATAGATAATTTGAGACACTTAGTTTTGAGTTTGCCTACTGTTACACCTCCTGTATTATTTTAGATCCACTTATTACCTGTTTTTTAGATATACAAACTTCAAAATACCAGGCTTTATTGGCACCTTTGCTCTTCCTCTTTCATAGTATTGAATAAATTTGCTGTAATTACCTGTTTTTTTTCGTATATTTTTAGATTCTTTTTAACATTTTTGTCATTTTTATACTTATTTCTTTTAAATTTTCTTTTGACCCGGAATATTCCTCTATCAATTTTATCAAATTCTGTTTTAAAGTCTACAAACACAGCATATAATTTACTGCAGATCTCCCCTATTTAATTGTTAATCAAACACTTCAGTACAAAAGTATGGCACCTTGATCTTCTTTTTTCTCTGATGCCAGCCTGACGCTTCTTTATTGTTTTACACTCCTTTACCCATTTTTCTACCTTTTCAACGATAATAATTTCTTAAATCTTGTATGTTACATTTGAAGAGCCACTCCTCTGTAGTTTTAGTGTACTTCTACTTCTTCCCTACCTTGTGAATTTAATGGATTCATGCTACTGCCCATGCTTCGATAATATGTGTGTTAGTCTGCAAGTTATGAAGTTTGTTTGTCAAATCAATTGTGTCCTTTCTTGTGTCTTTTCTGTTTTATATTTTTCCCAAGACATTTTTTTTGCAATGGTTGATATATTCTTGTCAAAAATTCCCCTATTAAGCGCCATAGTGCAAAGTTATTCTTAGCATAAAGAATGCAGAGAGAAGCTTTAAAACTTGCAAGAGTAGTATTTAGCATGTAGGTATTCAAATGCCATGCCTCAGCAGAAAAGCATGTCCAATCGCTGATTCCAAAATTTTCTCAAAATCTGTAATGATAAATATAAAATCTATCTTTCCAAGATCCAAATAATACTTTTCATTTTAATTCATGAGATTTTTTCCACAGCTTCTATACTAATAATCACAAATTTTTGGTGTATGATTATGAATAGCGTTATTCTATTTATTATTATTATTATTCATTACTACGTAATTAATTTTTATAAAAGTTTGTTTTTCGTATACGTATTTGTATACTCATTAGAAAGTAATAGTGTTGTCATGATTTATTACGAAAAGAAAAACATGTTTGGGGGGAGCTGGGGGGGAGATAGCGGGGAGTCCGATGAGGAGCCGAAGGGGAGCTGAAGGGGAGCTGAAGGGGAGCGGGGAGAAGCTAGCTTTAATTATTTGAGGTCATATTTTACGGTAAAAAGAAAAGAAACTTACCCTTTTTTGGGGGGGGGGGGGCAAGGGGGAGCGGGTGGAGTGGACTGGAGCGAGGTGTAGCTAGTACTTACCCCGAAACCATATAACTATATAATATAGGCAGATTTATACCAGTGGGGCCTCATCCCTGCATGCTACGCGCGCCAACCCCCTACTTTTGATATGTATAATGGATTAGATAAAGGAAAGAGTTTACAATTTGTTTTATTTTGATTTCTTATTTTTATTAGTATTGTCTTTCAAAGAGGTTGTCTCGGAACAGCAATCGAAATTGAAAGTTTTGTAAAAATGTTTAACACTTATATAATAATTAATCATAAAAATTTCAGTTTTGTCTTATATTTTGACAATTCTTTGAGTCTTTTAACATTAACCTTATCATTCTCAGGTGACGGTGATACTGGTAAATTTAAAAAGCTAACTTTTAAAAAGAAAGATATTGAATAAAATTAAGAAATTTATCATTTGCTTCATCAAAATAAAAAACAAGAACACTTTGAAAAAATCTCTTACAGTTACTACAAATAAAAGCAATAAAAGAATAATAAAAACTAATAAAGATGATTTTTTCGTAGAACCCATTTATTATACTACTTTCTTTAGTTTTGCATCTTTTATGAGTAGCGAAATAGAACAGAATGGTAAATCCGTTTACTACATTAAAATTCAAGGAAAAATTTGTCATATAACTTCAAATACTTTGAAATTTGATAAGAGTAAAGTACTGAAACATGGTCAATTAGACATACAGGGTGATATGTTACGGTGGCATTTCCGGGAAATGGCGTGTAGAGTGAATTTTTCTGAATCGAACCCCGTTGGAATTAATTTTTTAGGGCTGAAG
>JAPYYV010011746.1:0-10621 GCA_030522625.1 Copidosoma aretas | reverse complement strand
TCTACTACGACGGAGAGAGAAAAACGGCCCCAGAGGTAGCAACTATCAACTACCTCCGTGCTTCGTACCTGCGACTGAGAAACCTCTATTTCTTCAGTCAATTAGAGCAAATAAATGACAATTAATAATGAAAGTATAACAATAACATTATAGAAAACGACTATCAGCAAATAAATTACAAATAGGTACAATTAGACAGTAACAGTCGGGGTCACGAATGTAGACGTATTGAGTCAGAATACAGGTTGAAAAGGTAATTATGCTCCAAATCTAATTGAGAATGGCTACTTTAACGTCATGATTTCTCTCAGCATGATTTTAGGTTTTGCTGAAGACTATTGGAGAATAGTTGGTGATGTAAAACATGTAATTATGCTTACGAGATCGGGAAATTACATAAATGCAGTCGTTTAACAAGGAATTCCCGCCGCAGTGGAAGATGAGCCACCAACTTAGGTAGAGTTTTAAATAGTAACATCGAAGCTGGAATGGCTTATGCCCTATGTTGTAATGTCAGATTCTCGCCAAATTCGTCTGCTCAGTTATTTACAAAAAGATAAGTCTATATCTATGAGTTTCCGAACTTGAAAGGTCTTCAAATGTCCGCTCCTGCCTACAGCATCAAAAAATACCGGGACCCTCAAAATGTCCAGTCAGTTGGAAAAGCTATGCTATGTTATTTCAACCTTCCAAACTGATCGCAAAAATCTGATGAAAGCTAATGCTAGCAAGTTTTATCACTGCAACATAAGAAACGTCAAACTCCATTTTTATTCACAGTAATATCCTTACGGCGATCTGAATCTTGATATAGTGAAAAATCAATATGCCTTGTTGTATGATATGTATGCCAGTTTTCAGAATTTATATTATGGTCAAGATCGCGCCACTATCTTGAACAGGTATGATTTTCTGGAAATTGCACCTACGATTGTTATCGACTGCACCAAACAAAATATGTCGCTGAAAAATGCACCACTGAATGTGCGTCTCGAATTTATATCTCATGACAGTTTTCCCGTCAACACATGAGCCTATTGCTTGTTTCTACATGATCGCGTTGTTCAATATAGTCCGATAAGCAGGGACGTGAAGAAACTTGTGTGAAGCTATAAAAGCTTATTTATTACTCTACTGACATCATTTGTCTTCAAAACATCATGAAGAAAGGTCAGCAAAGCAGGAAAGAAGAAGAAGAGAATAAACGACGACAAGTAGAGTGGGCAAAATTTGAGAAGAAACACACTGAGGAATGGGCGGAAAAAAAAACCGAAAGAAAAATCAAAAGATGATAAAAATTGTAAAATCATTTAGAAAATAAAAAATTTGTTCATCGGTATGTCACATAAATCGAAAATAAGAAAATTTATTGTTACGGAGTATGTAGTGGACATGCAGGGCTTTAAGAAGCATGGAAAAGATTACGTGCTCAAAGAGTTAGGCATTCTCCCGCTTGATGGAGATGAAAAGCCTCAAGTATTTCTCTTTAAACCACCATTTCCTCGGCGCAGATTAAATCAAAAGTGTAAACGTGAAAATGTATGGCTTAAGCTTTGCTATCATGGATTATATTAGCAATCAGGTGATATCGACTACAGAGAAATTGGCAATGTGCTTCGTGAGAATCTCAAAGATGCTAAGGAGATTTTTGTAATTGGAGAATTGAAGAAAGCATGGCTTGAAAGGTTTAATTTTTAAGTTATTAATATGACTGATTATCCACCGTTTGAGCTCCCAACATTTGCTACGACTTGCCCCTACCATAACGGTGCATATAAATCTATGTGTGCTGCCCATAATGTTAGACGGATAAAAAGGTTCTACTTCAATATGGACTGGAAAGATGTCACCGACACTGAAGAAGAAGAAAACGATGTGTAATAAAAAAAAAAAAAATTGTACATTTTTTCCAAAATTCTGATTATCATAAATAAATGTATTAAATTAAAATTTCTTGTTGATATGTATACAACCTGTCCGAAACCTTTCTTACGATCGAAAATCATGATATACAGCTCTTACTCACATTATAAAATGTGTCATACAAGTACGATACATATGTTTTGGGGACTTAAGCAAACAAAATTTTAACGCTTACAGCTGTTTGGAGGAGGTAAGGTGAGTATGAAAAAATTTAACGTATATGAACGAATGTCAACGCAGAACACAGCTCAGTTTATTACTTGGTATCAAACGTGACAGATACACGCTAGTACAGCAAGTTTGAGTTATAAAAATGGATCTATTCAAGGATGATTCTGTGATAGGGATCCAGGGTTTTCTTGACCCATCGTGACAGTTTTTACGGAAAGAGGTGGCGGTAATGTCTCTTATGAGACCTGTGATTCATCATTGGATTGTGCGTCCTCCATGCAATTTTTTTATCTCACCTGAGGATGTTCGTGGGGAAAACGATCAGCAGTCGATGCGGGAGCATGGTCTTTGCTGGATCGAAGGTGATTGTTCTATTAGATGATTAAAACAACACTTGTGTGCCGTAGCCAAAAAATGCGTATCAAATCTACGTTTACGAACACAGCAAGGTCGCTTATTTGGAATATATTATGGGATGTACTGTGATTAACTTTCAAGCCTACATGGCACCATCGCTTTACTTTCTTAAAACGGCATATTCCATGAAGGCATTGATGTGTGGCGCTAATGAGGCTCAAAATAGTGTATTTGGTAAGTTTTTTTGCGCACTTAGTAAAGCTCACCAAATTTAATTCTGGCTCTGCTCCTTAGTCGAAAGTCCCATTGAACTAGACTCTGCATGTTTTTTGAAGGCACTAGAAAGTTATGAAAGGGAAAAAAGAAGTAAAAGGTGGAGGGCCTTAAAGAAGGGGGTTCTTTGATGAAATCGATGGATCTGTTATTGCTAATGGTGGTAGTGAATCTGACAATTATGGTAGTGAATCTGAGGATGATGATTAGACTAGATATATGAACGCGATTGTAAACTTCATGTAAAATTTGGTAACAGAGGTCTTTATTTATTGGATCATAAGATAACACTAATTAATATCGAAAAAAGAACAATCAACAATAGAAAGGAAAATGAAATTAAAAAGACAATGAAAAAGTACCTTAAAATACACTTGTGGTACATTATATATAATTAAAATTTTACCGAATTTTACATAAATTTAGGAAGCTTGACCCGATTGTACTGTCAGTGACACCTACAATGAATTTGCACAAATTTTTGTATCGCAAGTATGCGAGAAAAAATAAATGATGCGAGATTAAACCATTCCTCTTGTATATGTAGAACTGTGACATATATAATCGTCCGTCATGCTTGTAATAATTCTTTAATTTTTTCTCAACAAAAATCTTTAAAACAAGATTAAAAATAGATAATGTACAGCTTTTTTGAGGTTATATGTCATAGAACCTGATTATAATACTGTGCTGTGTCCAGTTGAATTTTTTTTTTACTTAGAATATTGATGAATTATTAAAAATGAAGTTGGTTCATGTTAAAACTGCTTTAATTGTAATAGAGTTATTAAAAATAGAACAGTTTTTATAAATTTCCTAACCTACAAAGAATGTTTTCCGTATTTTTTGTCTGTTTCCTGAATTAAAAACTTATGGCTGTTATTATAAAAAATAAAAAACCGTAGAGCTGATTTACTTAATCACGTTAGTTAAAAAATGTTTTTTTAAAAATATTTACAAAATTTCCTGAGGTTATAGTAACCAAACTTTTTCACAATTGCTATACTTAGGCATATTTTATCATAACTTATCTTCGATTTAGTTCTGCTAGATTTCTTCCATCGAAAATCTGAAAGAAAACTTAAAAGTCACTTCTTTAAAGATTTTTAAGCTTACATGTAGTAAAATCTATGGAGAATCATCTAACTTGTCTTGTTTGATCTTTTCTCACGAACATTATTGATAGGTTAGGAGAAATGAAAATAATTTTTTCTTTAATTTAAATTTTTCTGATTGGAATGGATTTTTCGAAAAATTAATTATTTTTATCCATTTCCTAACCTAAAAAAATCTTTTGAGCTCACTAGCTAATATTATATCAAATCATTAGTTGGGCATGTTTCGCTTATGTTTCTCATCAGTTAAAAAAGTAAAATAGGTAACAAAAATATTTCTCATATTTTTTTGAGGTTGTAAAGATCAAAATTAATCACAAGTGCAATTTTTCAGCATGTTTTACTGTTCCTTTTTTTAATTTAACTTAATGGGCGTTTTTTTTTTATCTTAAATCTTCATGAAACCCTAAAAAATGGGTCATATCAGGCTTTTTTGAGATTATGTGTCATAAAACCCGGTTAAAATAATATACTATGCATGGTTTCTTTTTTTTTTTTTAGTTAAGAATATTGATAGGTTACAAGAAGTGAAGCGGATTCCATTGTTTGGACCAAACTTACTAATATTTAAATGGAATTTTCAAAAAATTGATATTCTATAAATTTCCTTACCACAAAAACTTTTTTTTATGTTGTTTGAATAATTTTCCTCTGTTCTACAGCAAATTACCGTTATTTTTAAGAATAAGTTATTATTATAGGATGTTCTGCTCGATCGCAGTTGATTCATTTACGAAATAATCAAAAATCTGCCACAGTGGGGCGTGAGCCTCTTGAATAGGTCATCGTAAAATAAGGCAACGCATGTTTACGGACCCACCGCAACTCATTGTTTACATCATACCTATTTCTTGATTACAAGTTCTGGAGACATGCACGATGCTGAATAGCTCCTTCCAGTTCTCCAGTATTTCCCGCTTCATAGCCATCCCCTTCTTATATTTAACTTGCCTTCCCGATCTATGTCCATATCTTTTCCTCCTCCCAAAAAATTAGTAAATTAAAGTAAATTACGATATCATTGTTAATTTATAGTACATAACTTGTTCCTTATGTGAATTTACAAAATGATTATATCATTGAGAAAATTTTAGGGTTTAAAATAGTGTTTTTCAGAAATACAAGTATATGATACAAAACATTATACATCGTTTACATTAATTAATCGTTGCAAAGTTCTTTTCGATTCCACAAAATTTTGTTTACAAAATATCAAAAACCATCAATCTTCATCTACAGTTGAACTGCTATTGTTTTGCACTCGTATTACAATTTAAAATAATTTTTATAAGAGATCACTAATTTTTCAATTTAATATTAAATACTTAGCAGTATAAATAGGCTTAAGAAAGCTTGGCTTGTAGTTTTGCTATATTATTTTCCAGTAAAAAATCATCAATGAAGAGTCAGCAAGTTTAAGTAGCTGTTTTCAGTGATTTTAGACCAACTCTAAAAAAAATATTTATCATTTTTTTACATTCGACCGAAAATATCTTTAAAAACTTGAAATTGGAACATTTATTTGTCTACGGAAACACTTTTTCATACCCCGGGCACTTTTGCGACCCTGGTACACCCTCGGTAGGAAAAACAGCGCTCGTCTCTCATGTGCATCCGACTAGGGGACTCCAAACCGTTCCTCGGGCGTTGCTTCGCAAACGCCCTCGGGCCCAGGGACTGCCCTGGAGAGATGCACATTTGTGACGAAAACTACTATTCCTGCATATTCAAAAACTTTTCCGTAACACTGCTCCGAAATATTATACAAATTAAAAAAATGTATCCAGCTGTAAAAAAATCTGCAGATTTATCAGCTTATTTATTGTGAAAAATTGTCAGCTGATCTTATTAGCTGATTTTTTCCGCAGTGTGACTTTTTAAAATAATTTATTAATGCTATAAGAGGAATGATTACTTTATAGTATAATCTTCAAACAATTTCATCTTTTCTACAATAAATGAAGAGTTTCGTAAGTATTCTTTTTCCATTAAACTCGGCAATTATTCAAATTTCATATAATAGTTTTCCATATTACTACCTATAAGTATATTATGAGAATTCCGTAAATATCACTTTCAGATATTTTGCATGAATTTCGTTTTTACAAAATGAGAATTTTAAAAGTACTGTTTCGATGCGGACATTCACGTATTCTGAAACAATTATTTTCCTTTGAAATTCAGCCTGTTGGTTTCAGTCGATTTTAAGTTGACTTAGGAAATCGTATTCTGCTGGTCAGACTATACGAAAAGCCCCTGGGTAAATCTATCCAAAATCTAAATTTTATGAAAACCCTTCTCAGTCGAAAATTTTTAGCTACAAAAATAATATGTATAAATAGCTATCATAATATACAATAATAACTATAATTATGGATAATGTAGCCATGAACATGTGTACAAATTAGCTATGCATTAAAAGTAAAAAACTGTTTAGATTTTTGTGTTCATACGTGTTTTTGCACCCTTTGCACATGTTTAGAACTTTTACCATTGGAATTTTTCTTTGTACTGTGGAAAATAAAGATACGAGTTAAAATCGTTCATATCAGAAATATTGTTGCGGCCTTATTTTGTAAATATATATTATAATCACTGTGGTCACAATTTATATTGATCTTTTTGTAATTAGATTTTTGATGTGCCATCGATATCATGCCATTTTAGAAAAAATCTCGTTTTTTCCATTTTTGTTCAATCTTTAATCCATCGTAACTTTTGAACAAACACACTAATCAACATAAAATAAAAGTGCTTTTAAAAGGACTCATTTTTAGCTTTAATTTAACTAAAATCAAAGCACTCTATCTCAAAACCTTACGGAGTTATGACCATATCAATAAGTGCTATTAACTACAAACTTTTAAAAAGTTTAATTGATTTTAGAAGCTAATTTTTTTCGGTTCAACACAATTTATGAATTAAGACTTTTGATATGTTTTTTCTAAGAGTGCAAAAAGTTGTTTACAATAAATTAAAATTACTTTGGAATATAATTAAAAGATTGACTGAAATTAAACGATTTTCATAATGAGTTACGCGACCGAGAATCATTTTAAAAGTGATATACTTCAGAAATATGGCTTGGCACGCTTACAAATGAATAAACATCTTATTTTTAAGTTTAAAACAAACATCTTCCACCATGAAAAAACTAAAAATTTTGATGGCTTTTTTTTCATACTTGAGAAACCGTTAACAAGTGATTTTTCAGAAATATCGGTAACACTTATAAATCAAGCTATAACTTATTTGGGTAAAAGGCACACTTATGGGTAAACAATTTTCTTAATCTACGATCCAAACTGAAAAAATCCCTATGATTCTGGAAAATTGATAGAGATAGATTCATTTCATTAAGGCCGTAAAAAAAAAAGTCTCGAGTAACACTTGACAAATCACGAGATCGGTATTTTTAGTATCGCAATGCTAATATTATTTAAATAATTTTTAGTAAAAAATTAGTATAAATTATTCGTTTTACAATATTTAATACTTCTAAACTGATTAAAATTTATTTTAGACGTGTAAATCGAATGAATTAACCAGTTAGACGAAGGTTGACAGTTTTGGGAAATCACTCATACATATATGTATAGAACAAAGCATGCGATATGAATAGATTAACGGTCTCGACATTGCTCGTGATCTCTATGTCGATAACAATGATCAATTAATGTTTATTTGAACTATGAATCAAACGAAATAAAAAAAATTGTTTTCAAGAACTCAGAATTAAATCAGAATCACGTAAATTAAAGGTTTCGCGGATTTACTAATATAGTCAAAATGTATATAGAATATAACTCGTAATGTTATCTAAGTAATAGATACGTAGAGATACATTATACCAAATTTGGAAACGATAGTTTTTTACTGGTACACCGCCCTGTTTAGAGAAATGTATGGCAAAACTTTCACCGATATACGTTACATTTATGACTAAGCGTTTTCAATTACAACTTATATAACAATCACTTCATGATAACATTGACTGGAGCTATGATAGTCTACATAATGATATTAAAATCAATATTTGAGAGCATCTGCACTTTTTACGGTACAATGTATAGACGACTGTTTGGATGGACGGCTTAAACATTTTTAAATAGTTGTTTCTGCAAAATAATTATTCTAGGATCCGTTGATCTGATCAATATTCAACAATTAAGGATAGCTACGATTTCAGCTTGAAGCGACTTCGATTGACTTTACAATGTATATCTGTCCGTTATTATGAGCTCCATAGTTTTATATCAGCAGTAGATTGAATTTTACAAAATTATTTATTCTCTATAGCACAGTTTTAAGCAGGTTTTTTTTTCAAATAAACTACATGTATATGATACAGCAAACCGTATCTGACAGTTCAATCGAGTCATTTACTACCTACTAAAAAATATTTTTTTATTGTGAAGGGTGTGCTGCGCGAGAATTATTGTTTCCATATTTCATTTCAGACACATAGAGATTCTTCAAATATTTTGAGGAGCACAAGAGTTTTCACATCGCTGAAAACTAGAGATTCATCCCAACTATTTTTACACTAACTTTAAATTGAGTAATCATTAAGAATTACTACATTAAATAAAAAGAACCACAAATTTTCATTATTCATCAATGTCAGTAGAAAATAATGTCTTACTACACTCAATCGGCTGGAGAAATTGTGGTTTTTCAATCTGCATTGTGCGAGTTAATAATAAATAACAGTACTATTTTTAAAAAGGCACTTTCACGTAGCTAAGTTTCCGCAATGCAAAATTGATTCTAACTAAATAAAATATCACGTATGATAAAGAATTCCTGCAATGTCAAAATCATCGGTTCTTCTGCGTTATAAATATTATTCAGATGTTAAACTTACCACAACCTCTTCCTCCTCTTCGGACCACCATGCCACCTGAACCATAGTTTTCTACAAAATACAATACAGAAGACAAGATTGTCAAGGTTATTTTCAACGTATTAACAACATATCTTTTACATTAGACTTAAACTGATATTACCATTTCCTCCACTGCTGTATCTAGTAAACAAATTCTCAAAATCCATAAAGAAATCAGGTTTATTAAAGTTGCACATTATTTACTCAATAAAACTTACGTACTACGTTTTGATACATCATTACGGGTCTTATGTTGATTACTTCCACTAGATGAAGTGGCTGTCGACATGTTCATGATTTCTGTAAAGTAAAACATGCAGTTTTCTTTAGGCGTTACATCATTATTAGTGTTGGACACCCATAAGGGTTCAGGTACATTATACGGTCGACGGTACGTTTAAAACTAAGCGACTTTTAAAAAATAGGTTAAAAAAAATGAAATTGCAATTCAATTGATACTAATTTGTCCTTAATCATTGTTTGGAGTGAACAAGGAGAGATCATTACATTAGATCCACGGGTGGTGAATCGGTATTTTCTTGAAAAGTGATTTTAATAAGAGTGCGGTAAGTGTTTAATTTACCACTCATCGGTGTTGTTTTAATTCATAAATGATATTTTTAATATTATCACTACAATATTTATTGTCACTACAGTTGAATTTTTCATTAAGGTAGTAATTGATGAAATGAACTAACGACAAAATTTCTTGAAATTTGAAACATATTTCTTTGGGTATTTTTAATCGTCTGTTAAAATTTTAGAAGGCTCAGCGATGCTGAAATGAAAATATTGCGTTCCAAACTTCAGAGTTTTAGTACGCGTGTCATATAAGAAGTCATTTCTGAAGCAACGTAAACGCTGAGTAATTAGCCAAAAGACGATGAATCTTTACAAAAAAATAACAGATTACGTAAAAAAATATAATACATCGAAAAGTGAAAAATGAATATTCTCAGCAGTATGATTATTAAACAATCTTGATCGAAATGTTGAAATTCTCGCTGAATGTCGACAGCTGAGCATATCTTATACATCTACATAGAAGCAGAATGAGACATGTATACGCATGCACGATAAAGATTTTCCTGTCCATGTGAGTGATGTGAGGTCTACTGCACATGCGTGACTGTGGGTCAACTACTACCTTATTACCTTCATACGTTTATGACTTTCACCATCGTACATAAGGATAACGTTTACTATTTCATTGTAATTTTCGCTGCAAACGTTAATACAGTACAATCATTCTTACCATTATTAACAGCAGTTGGTGGAAATTTTGCCGCATCAACGGAGGTGATACTACGTTCCGACAATTCAGCTTTATCAGGAGTTACAATGACAGAATGTCAACGAAAACCATACGAATAATGTTACCCTCAAAATGTATGAAATTTTTGTTTTTGTAGCAATGAAAAATAATCAACCTTGTACTTTAGGTTGAGTTAAACAATCAATAACCTTTAGAACTAATATTTATAAATCGATTATAACAGGAAAGAGTATCAAAAAATGAGGGACAATCAAACAAACTTGCTCATACCTTCATGCATCTATCGCTGTCGTATACGCTCTTGGAGATTAGCCATCATAACAGCCATCACTTTCTGCTGGGGTAGCAGACTTTTAAGCTGCTGCTTTTCATCTATTGCTAGAATTATTAATAAGTAATTAATTTTTGCACACCAATAAAAATTTCACTATATGATTTTCACGATGTTTATAATGAATGAATGCATAAAAATTAATGGTCCCTATTCTAATTTGTATTATTATTAGATAGCGCTCTGAAGCTGCATTTAAGAATAATTAACAACTCTACAATTACTATTTTGTTTTTTTTTTTTTTTTTTTTTTTTTTTTTTTTTTTTTTTTTTTTTTTTTTTTTTTT
>JAPYYV010011745.1:0-11386 GCA_030522625.1 Copidosoma aretas | reverse complement strand
ACCATACATTTACAATTTTTTTATTTATTTCTCTTTACACTTTACTATACCTTCTTCCACGCAAAAGCCGAAATCATTTTCGTTCTCTATTTATCTTTTCCTTAAACCTATTAAAACCCACCTTTGGCTCGCCCCGTTTTATTTTCCCTACTTGCTGCTATACATTTACATACAAAATTTTTTGACAATTTATCTTTAAAATAAATCCAACTATTTTTTTCCAGCCACGTTACGCATAAACTAACAAAATCATTGTTTCCTGTAAAACTCCCAAAATCCTTATCCTTACTCAAAATGCCCTCGCAATTCCAAAATATAAATTTACCCCCTTTGAATGGTTTACTTTTTTTATACTTCTCGCTCCTAACCTAGGCCGTTACTCAATATTTGTTTGTTGATTACCCTCTCTCTCCTCCCATTTGTACCACTTGTTGTTGAACAGAACTTTTTTGTATCCTATTTTTACCTTATGGCCGTTCTCTCTACGAGCCTTAACCCATTTTAATATTTCACCTCGTAATTTCCGGCCCTCAAAACACAAATCGTCTTGGATATAAATTTTCAAGCCTACAAGTATATTTTTTACTTGCAAAACCTCTTTTTTTTTAAGTTATTTAATTTTACAACCACCATATGAGCTGCTATTCTCACTTTTAGCATATCATTTTGAATGTTCGTACCACATCTTAACTTTTTCACCAACAGATTTGCTATGCTCCCTTCAACATCTGATACTTCTCCTAACCCTTTTACTACAATATTTTTCTGATGGTCGGCCCGGTCTTTTTCTTAAGCGATACGCTTTATACTTCTCGCTTCGGACTCCAAGAAGTTTATATCACTTAGCGCCATGGCCCTGCTCGATCGCGCTGCCTGCTTTGTTATTATCGAAGCCGTCCCGCCCGTCTCATCCGCTAAGCCCGCGCCGCCCCCCTCCCGCCTCTCGTATTTCAGTACCGCGCGCTTCACCTCTCCTAGCCTTTTTTTTTTCTTTTGGCTTCGTGAACAGTTATACTCTCTTTTCTTTTCTTGTCTGCGTCTAACCTTCGCGATACATTATTTATTAAATTTATTAATTCCGTTCTTACTTTTTCTGCTTTCACTTTTCTGCGCACCGACCTATCCATGTCTTTTTTAAATCTTTTTACGCACTTCCTTAAACCTGCAATACCGGACATGTCGTCGACTACTACTTTTCTCACTAGATTGTCCAGCATCGTTTATGACTTACCACCACTTTTTTCCACCTTCTTTGCCTCCGTTGTTTTTCCGCTCCTCAACTTTGACGTTGCATCACTTTTAATTTTGTTCTTATTCATTTCAATAGCACTTGATGTCTCTAAACTTAAAGTCTCTACTCGGTATTTTCTCCTCTACGGCGTCACGCACGCCTGTTATCCTATCGCCCTAACCTTAATTCACGTACCTGCACTTTTCTACTTACTTTTTGCTTGCAAATTATGTACTCCTTATAAAGCTTACACAACAACTCCTTCCTTACACTATCAACTAACTATTTAACGCTACCATTCTATTTTTCCAATACTAAAATACGCAATTCACGCCACTTTATACGGAGCCTCTCGCGTGCACATGCTCACTCGTACACAACCACTTACCAAGTCCTTGTAAGACTGCTATAATAATCAATATTATTGAATATGATAAACAAAAATATGATAAATGTGATGATTTATGAGATTAGTTTTTTTATGTCTCTTAGGAAATTTATGATTGTGAATAAAGAAACGCTTATTTTTTCTATGATTTTACAATTTTTTTTAAGGTTAGGGGACCTTTAGACAGACTTTATGTAGCTTTATTACCAATTAAGTAAGCTATAGTTTCGAGAAAATTTCATAGCCCTATCTCTATCTATTATAGAGATTTACGATTTTGAAAGAAGAACTCGTTATGGCTGACTAGGCGTCAGCACTTGCTTTTCTGGTTAACTTGTACGAATCTAGGGGAACATGCAGCTCCTTGCTCTGGGCTTTAATCACTGGTGCCGTTTCCAAATGCTGTAAGCATGACTTGATTAATTTCCTTTAAACTCAATGTTTTTTTCTCTACCCGCACTGCGACCGATTCCCAAAAACCTGGCCGAAATTCGAAAATTCAAGTGATTTACTCCAAAATATGTACTCGTCGGTTTTCGGGGTCGCTGATTACTAATTTAATGTGAAATGTACAAAAATCCACTCCCTAAACCTTTTATGTACTACTTTCTGGCACAAAATACCGCATATTTTCAACATAATTATGTCATACAGCACTTAGTAGGTTTTTTTCGGTAGCTGACTATGAATTTGACAAAGTTACAATAGACAAAATTTTTAACTGTATATTTAGTTGTATATTCATTGATAAGTAAGTTTTTTTTTCTACACAAAATATTGAGTTTCATTATTAGACGATACATTTGTAGATGCATCAGTACCTGTTGACGTTGAGCATTCTGAACGTATTTATAAAATAATCAGTTAAAATGTGAGTAAAAATGTATCATGCCAATTAATAATTATCAGTAAATCTTATTTATTACGAAAATATTAATGAAAAGGAAACGTGAATCTCATTTAATCGGCGCATCATCAAAGCAATATAAATTTATTTATTAGTTATTTAATTATTTGTAATGAAATACTATTTTTAATTTCAAAAGAATAGTATGTGTTACAACAACTAGTTTGAAATACCCGCCAAGCTCCCCAATGACTTACGGCATGCCTGCCTTGTATCTTCTTTTTGTATCTCTCTCCTAATTTCTTTCTTTTCCAGCAATGCTTATACACACAAATAAGTATACATATACATGTATATTCTTCTATGTAAGTGTCTTTGTTACCTAAGAATCTTAGGTTAGATTTGCCCAAAAAAATTTTGTTTAAGGTTTGTAACTTTCACTGTCTATTTATTCGTAAATCGAATCATGCATTTTTTAAATCTACAACTTCAAGAAAATGTAAGTGGGCAAGTTTGATAAGCAATATATGATAAGCAATATATTTCTGTGTATAATACTTACTGTAAAGGTGTATCATACTTTCAATTATGATGTAAATAGACAAAGTTGGCTGGATAGCACATTCTTTTGGCAACGTAGAAAAATAATCAGATTTAAGGGCAAGTGAGCTTCATATTAGTCAAAGAGAAAATATTTGTTTTTATACAATGTTCTACTACTACGTCAAAAATAACTAACTCTGCTATACTGAGGCACGAAAAAAAAAATGTCACCGTCAGTGATACCGCTGATGAAACAGATACTGAAAGACCCGTACAATTTAGCTCAATACGGAGTTCAAACAAAATAAAATCCAAAATCCCAAAACCAAACAACCAAATAGAATTGCCCGCTCAACCTGTTTATTGATGAATACTTTATTTAGTAATTTAGAATGTAAACAGAGTACTTTATTGGGTTTCTGGATAACGTAAATAGTATAATCACACCTTGTTACCGGAATCGGACAGACTTGCCGACTCATGGAAATGGTGGAAAGAAAACCAGGCACTTGCAAACCATAAGTTCGTTGTAGTCCAGCAAACTATAACTAAAATGTGATTGGCTAAGGAGTCCCAATCAGCAACAATGTTATTTTCATACAAAATATGGTTAGCACTATTTTTTCGCTTATTATATTTACTATGTAGGTGTATTACACTATTGATCACGATGTAAACAGAAGAGGTTTGCTCGATAGCACATGCTCTTGACAACAGAGTAAACCAATTAGATTTTAAGGCAAGTGAGCTCTACATTTGCCTAAAAGAAAACATGTGTTTTATCACAATGTTATACTAGTACGTCCAAAAATAACCAACTTTGTTCTACTGTAGCAGAAAATTAAATACGTGACAAACAGTAACACTGCTAATAAAACGAATAACAGATAGAGGACTCGTACACACCAGCTCAATATTAAAATCAAATAAATCAAAACCCACTCACCTAAAACTAAATCATCAAATTAACTCGGCCGATTACAATATTTATTAATAAAGAATTAGCATTGAAATATAAAAATTTTTTTTTTTTAACTTTTGCGCCAATGTATGAAGTTACACTTCTTCGGCACACAATATGTAATATGTTTGGCGATTATCCCAGCTCTTACGCGCGATCTGGGATGAATTGTACAAATCTAAAAGTCGAAATTTATTTCTACCTTTCGTGAAAAAATATTTTAAGGGCGCTTAAGCGGGAGAAGTGAAAATGTCATGGGTAGTTTATTTAATACGTAAAAACCCGCTGATTCCAATGCTGTCCTTATTTACCTCCCTAAACCTGAAAAATTATGAGATATTTGCTACTAAAGTTTGCAAACTATAAACAACCCATGATGAAGTAACCTGAAAACATCTTTTAGTTGTAACCGTAATCAAGGAGTTACACATTAAAACAGTGACTGTATTATAGTCAAAATCCTTAGCTTTCAGATGGTTTCTTGCAAAATATAGGTTACCCTGGAAAAATTCCAAATATTCCGTAGAGTATTGATCAGTCGTGTTATTAGCAAGGTTGTGGCAGAAACTCATCTTTTTTTTTTGTTGAGACGCAAGGCGTGCGCTTTTAAATATTTAAAAGTTATACTGCAAGTATTTACGAGGGAATCGTATTTGTTTAACTTCTTGTAATCATGTACTCATATAGATTACTTACAGTTGATTTTTTATTATTTAAAACTTTTTTCATTCATTCCAACAATAAACAAATTTATCAGGTACACGTAATGTACGTGACAGTAGTTAATGTTTGTTTGCCATACAGCTATACATATATATGATGGTGCTCACACATACGTTCTTACAGCAGTGATACCAACTAACACAAATATTTTCTAGTTGGTACCACTGCTCGCTGGAGCTTGATAATAACCCACAGCGATGTATCGAACGTGGTGTAATTATCGTTGCAATTTGGATATTTGGTAATTTAGAGTGGTTTCAAAATGTCTTCTAATATTTAATAAATAAATCACTTATCTTGCGTAAAATTGAAATAATGATCATGTTGTTGTACTGCTTAATCTTAAACCGGGTAGTATTATATGTCAATATATGTAACGTAACTCAAAAATCACTTTATTCTCCAATGGAAATATTTTGAAAGAATAAGACACAATAAAACTCAAATAATTTATCAATAGAAAATAGTGTTTATAAACAAATTATAAAAAAAGATTATAATTGTAAAAATTTGTTGAAAAATTTTTTTAAAACAGTGTAAAAATTAATTAAAGAATCCATTAATGCAAAAATCAACAAATTAATGAAATAAAAGAAATAAATCTATATTAATGTTGATTAATATTAAAAAAAGCTGCAACTAACATCTAATTTTTGAAAGTATTAAAAAACTAATTAAATTAATTGTTGAATAGTTTATTAATTTATATTAAAAAATATTCAAACATATTTATAAAATAAGAGTAATTAAATTTTTCAATTAGAAGTAGGTTACAAGCCGCAATATAGGAGGAAGTGATAAATAGCTAACTCACAGAGGTAGCTTATGGTTAAGTCGATACGGTACACGGCTCACATGCACGAGGTTGTGAACTCAAAACCACTGGAAGAAGGTTTTTTTGAGAAATAAAAAATTTACATTCGTTCAAAATTTTTGAAGAAAGAAAAATTTGAAATAATTGATTTACGAACCTTTTAATAGACTAAATGAATTGGACATCGAGAGAGTTATTTCTAAATATTATATATTTTAAGACATAGTGTAAATAATATATTTTTTCAGATACTTAATTTTTGCCTAGTATCAAATAGAATATTCTGTCTAACTGTAAAGAAAAAGTGAAAAATAAGTAAACTATGTAAGACCCACTTTTTTTTGTTTTAATTTTTCTATTTTGGTTACACAAACATTTTATAGCAAATAGCTGTATTGGAAAACAAAAATGTGTGGACAAATTTTAATATTCCGCAGGGAAAGTCCCGCTCGCTAATCAACTTTTCACACGGTAAAGGAAAACGTTGTGTTATTATTTTGTCGTAGCAACGATGCAAAGAGCCATGAGCAGTTGAAAAATTACTCTTTGGAAAAGATAGCGCTTCAACCATAGTATGCTTCAATTTCAGATCTCAATTCTAGTAAACAAAGTCACAGTAATTTAAAAAAAATAAAGGTATTTCTACCCCGTTTGGTCGTTTAGTCACTTTTTTTTTTTAATTTTTAGTAAAATTAAAGCAATGCAATGCAATTAAAACTATTGTCTAATCGTTATAAACCTAAGAGATAATAATTATGCAATTGAGCCCCAAATCGTTTTCATTGCAAAATTTTAGTTTAATATAATATCATAGATTTTATAATTAAATATTGTAGTATACGATTATTTTAGTATGTAAAATCAAGTACGGTAATGCACGATCTCTCAAAATTTTTACAACAAATTAAAATTTACAAGTTTTTTTAGTTTCAAATTCCATTGTTTGTGAACTATGCAGCGAAATAAGTTGAGTTTGGGACTGCTACTTGTGTTCCAAGAATAGTTATTTAAACAGAACGAAAAATATGATTTTCGTGGTTTTCTGTCATTTGCAACCGGACTATTAGTCGAAGGAGAAATTTTGATTTTTTAAACTGTAGATAATTTAGTAGGCTAAACTTATGAATAAAATATTCGGCTTTACGGCCCTTTGTTTTTCTTATATTTAATGAAATCTGAAAAAAACACCGATTTCCGTCAGTATATTGTCAATAACTTAAAATACAATCGTACGTTTCTGTTTTAAAATACTACTGCCACAAAACAATATTTAGAAGCGATAACAAAAATTGTTAGGATGTTCTGGAAGTAATTTTGACTATTCGTCTAGTCTATAACGCAACTATAACATAGATAAATAATTTTTATTAAGGGAAGGATGCTATCAATGGTTATCTTATACACTGAAAAAACTATGGTCGGCAGCAGCCGCTGCATGTAAGAGCGTGCTTCCTCTACAATGAAGTCGTTGATGCGGCATGCTACGTTTGGGGCCGATTCGCCCCCACGGTGAGCTCATCGCTCGGCCGCAGTGGTACGTACTATAGACTACGTATGGCGCCTGTACCCACTATAGTGCTGCCTGTGCGCCACGCACGGAAGTTCATCACTTTTACAAAGTCAAGGCTGCTGCTTTGGGCCATAGTTGTTTCAGTGTATAATCCCAGAGTATCAACACAGCCTTAAATCATTACGAGGTTGAATCACCTTAAATCCATCAAAATAATGTGAACAATAATTAAATTATAATGCAATGAAAGAAGCTAAGATCAATATTCATACAGAGGTTACAGGGAATGTGATGTAGAAATATTTTTGTAAATAGCGTATGGAACGTAGATAAGTGCACTTCAGATTGCTCATAAATCATTATTGCATTGATTAAATAATGATTTATTAGCTATTCCGATGTGCTTTTGATCTGGTCATCGTATAAAATTATGCTTAAGGCAATAAAAATGTGAACAAACGTTATCCTCAGTTTTATTTATCGTATTATGATTTGGATTATTATCAATTAAAGCGATATTCTTATTAACCTCATTTTGTATGACAGTAAGCATATGTGCTGTCCAGGACAAAAACAGCCTATGAAAATTCTTATGAGGTTATATTTTACGACCTCACGCATTCTTAACTACTTTTCTCAGGTAGGTACAGATCAGTTAATGTCTTTCATCAATTTTGCTTTTAAAATGTAATAGTTGCAGTATTTGACTTGTAAAAAAAAAATTATTTTGAGATTATGTATGATACCGAAAACAAAAACATTTTTTGATATGTATTATCTTATTAGCTACTTTAGTTGCTTCCTTAATTTAAACAATATCGACAAAGAGTAGACAACTGTCTTAAAATCAGTGTGCGCCGTTGTATTTATAGAGGTTATGTAAATCCCACTTGGGTTAAAATAGAGGCCAATATACAGCTTTGTACGTAATATTTCATAAAAAGCACCTTAGTATTTTTGAGTAGGTCAGGATCATATTTTTTAATGTACTATATAATCCAAGTTCTTTAAGGTTATATTGCACATAATCAAAAAACTTGCAGTGACACGTTGTAGCTGATGATCTCATCTGTAAATTAAAAGAAAGTCGAAGGAATCGGTTACAAATTGTCGCGCAGATCTATTTTTTGCTAAGCCGACATTTGATTACTTGATAGTCAGGCTAAATGTTGTGATTTAGTAGCTAGCTAATAAAAAAACTGAACGAATTCAGTGTAGAAAAGAAAATACGCTAATAGTAAAATTTTTTCCTCTTATAACTTATACATGGGAAGAATTTTCTCAACTGCCACAATTTTGGCATCTCGTTGTTTTGGCCTCAAAAAATTGGTAAAAAAATCACAACAGCATTAATCTTGATACATTTTTTGCTCAGCTTTCTAATACTGCTATCAGTTTTTACGAATTTTTACTTCATAACTTTAAAAATGCAATTGTTAGTAAAACACGTTATATCTTCGGATCTAAAATTTTTAGAATTGTTTTGACCGTCTAGAGCAAAAGATGAGTCATTTTTACTGAAATATACTGAATAAGAAAGAGGGTCTTTTTAAATATTTTTAAGTATGTAAATGACGAATGTATCGGTGTTAGACACCGCGCAGGCTGCTGCATCGTGCCCCAGCTGCCAACGCCCGCGCCGCACATCGCAAGACACTCTTATTTTCATTTTTTGGCAATATAAATAACAATTATTTAGTGTAGATAGAAATTTAATAATTAGTAGACATTTTAATAACAACATACTATTTTAATATTAACAATCAATGAATAATATTAGACTAGAAATAAAGATCAAATGTGATTGATTTACATAAATATAAAAAAAAGTTATCGATTTATTTACCGTACACATCAGCATATTGACTTTATTTTTCTTTTCATTTTATAGACAGTAGTCGTATTCAAATCCACCTTACGACTTTCATTTTTGAGAATATCTCAGATGACCACTTTCAGAAATCTTTTTCAGGATATATATATTGTCATTCGTAGGTATAAAAGCGTGATAATATAATGTCTCCAAAATAATTTTTGCGTTTGAAATTCGACCTTTCAACATTTTGGCAGTATCTTCGTATTCAGTGTTACTACTAAAAAAATGTCGTTTGCTTGAAATGTTTTTCAGCCCAATGAAATAAATCTTCTGCCGTTAAAATATGGTTTTCTGCCGAGAGCTGCAAACTCGATCGTCGAGCACCACGTTTCAAATTCGCTCCCATTCCATCACACGCTCCTTTTCTATGAGCTGTGGCGTAAAAATGCCACTCTGCTAGAATGTTAAAATCATTTATATGGTTTAAAAAATAAAAATTCGTTTTGTTTTTGAAGTGTTGTGCTGTGCCGTATTTTGCGTAATAAATTTTTTTAGGAGTGAAGTGTTTTTTTAAATAATCAATAATGATCTATTGATGTACATGTACAGCAATCGTATCATGGGACAGATTGTCTGATATCGCCAAACTCCTGTACTTTAATTCATCCTCTTTTCAGTAATAAAATACGACGGTGCAAATTGTGGCCTGGTTATTGTTCCAATGAAATGACCGCGCTGAATTTTGAACCACGAACTCATAATTCTCCGCAAAATCAAAGCTGACTATGACTTTGCCATCAATTTAGGTGCTTTGCGAAAATAATCAATATTTACGTTTTTGCTTGAATATTTTTTTGTAGATAGATTATATATTAATACACGTTTCATGTGAATTTAAAAGAAATCGTACGTTCGGTTATTGAGAAAAAAAATTCTCAAAGTCTAATAAAATTGTGTGTGTCCTTGCCTAACACATGGCATTTTACAGAGCAGCTCTTGAAATTCAGGCCTTGAATTGCCGCTCTGTTTTGGAGATTATTCTAAGGAAAATTTATTTGCCATCAAATAAAAACTTATTCTTGAAAGGTTAAGAAATTTTTTGATCTGTTGTAGAAAAAAACGTACATTTACAAGTAAGTTGAGTAGTAAAACGAAAAATGGCTAAGAATAAAGGTTGAATGTGCTTTCGACACACACACATACTCATTTGGCTCTGTTAGCAAGGTTTATGAAAATATCGCTAGATGGCGTACCTCTTGAGCGTAGAGCACCTTAAATTATTTTTTAAATTCTTGATGAATTCAGATTGTTTCTTTGCGAAAAAATCGTGTGTTTTTAACTTAATCAATTTTTTTCCCAACGAATCTATATATTCACAAATACTCATTAAATTTGAAGTTAGTGTGCATCGATTAATTTAAGTCCATGTTCACCTCAAAAATATCTTCAGCTTCTAAACTCTCCAGCAACATTGATTTAAATCATCTAAAATTCGAACAAACTAAACAGTTTCCTAAAAAAAACAATTTCGAGAAGGATTGCGACATCCAATTACATTTAGACAGTCTCCGTAAGTTTTGAGAGCTGATGCTGTGTGTTTTGTCAACTCCTATAATTTTATTACATCCTACATGAGTTTGACGTTCTCATGGTGCATACATAGGCAAATATTATCAGTACCGCTTCTGCTTGAAAAAATATAATGGCGTGGTTTTAGTTAAACGAACTTCGTGAGGCTTCGATATTTTTATTTTCATCTCAAAATAAAACAAATAATTCGTCCAAGTTGCCAAGTACAAGCCTTTTTTAGACCTTTGTTCGATCACTGTTATCTTGCTTCAATGAAATACAATCTGTTAAAGTGGCTGTAAGGGATCTGTGGGGGATCAACTATTTGAAACAAGGAGGCGTGGTAAGTCCGATTAACAATAAGAATATGTGTAAAAATAGCATATTTTTACCTTATATTCAGACAGAAACCTGTTTGGAATAAAAATACTTTCGCCGTGTGAATTAACTATTTGTATTACACCTTTTTTGTTTATTATTTGTTTGGGTTTTGGGGCCAGAGCGGGCCCCCCCCCCCCCCCCCCGTTTCTCCCCTAAAAAAGGTAAATTTCGTTCCTTTTTACCGTTAAATTTGACGCCTGCCCGCCCCACATTGGGGCTCCGAGGAAAAAAAATCTTCAAAACCACCTACAGCCCACAAATGTGGACCAATTTCCAATTTTTGTTTTCTCTATAACCCTCAGATGATTTGCAACAATCGATCTTTGCCTGATTATCGATTTTTAAACCATAGAGTTTGTAATCTAACCTCCAAAGTTAAAAAATGATATTCTAGACTAATAATATGACAATTTCTTCCAATAAAATTTTTTTTAAACAATTAAAAATAGTAATAATGGTATTTGTAATTAATGTCAGAATAAATTACAGTTGAAGATAATTTTTTTTAATATTTTTAGGTTATGTTACCTGAAATAACTGTAAATTTCGGCAATATAAATTGACAAACAGAGTTCTAAAAATATGAGAAAAATAAGTATAAAT
>JAPYYV010011744.1:0-12247 GCA_030522625.1 Copidosoma aretas | reverse complement strand
TCCTAAAAAGCAAAACAAAATTTATAATCACATATATATTATTTTATTGTACAAGCGAGAATATATTAAGCTTCAAGAACTATATGAAAAAGTTTTTTAGTTTTCCAAAACGATAAAATTTTTTTATGAGTTAAAGAATTACATATTTATTTATTTCTAAGCGTGCTACTTAACTTTTTGTAGATATATTACTTTCAAAATCGTTTTAGAGGGCGTAACTCATACTAATAATCGTTTAATTTGAGAGGCACAATACCAATTTTTATGAAAAGTAACTTTCTTTTGGCGTAAACAACTCCTTACACTATTGGGAAAATAATCTCAAAAGTCTTTATTGAGAAATGGTGTTAAACAAAAAATATGTAACTTTCAAAATTGTTAAAAAATTCACAGATTTTATCATTTCAAGCAAGAATTGAAATGGCCAAAGCTCCAAAGGGAAACAAGATATAAAGTTTTCTTTGAGCTTAAACTTATTCTTGAATCAAATCCTTCAAATCCTATTTTGATGTTTTTTTTATAGGTGCGTTAGTTTTAAAGTAACGGTCTATCAAAGATTGAGAAATCACAGGTTTACGAATTACGTAAAGTTTAAATAGTGTTTTTCAGAAAGTTCTTTGATTTTCTACGCAGAAATTAAGCATAGTACGAAAAAGTTTTTTATCATATTTTATGCTTAAAACAAGCCAAAGAATATAGTAATAATTATTTTATAATAAAAATGTTAAATTTGTATAATAACGTTGATAATTTGTTAAAAATAAAAAAAGGTATTCTTAAAAGGAGTAGAGCGGATTTTTTGTCTACTATTGGAAGAGCACAGAAATAGGGGGATTAATTTTTATCAGCGTGCAGTGGAATTTTTTTTTTTTTTTTTAAATCAAAATATTAAAATTTTAGATGAATTACTTATATACATAGCTGTAATAGGTCACAACGTTTTAGAAACGTTTAAAAAACGTTCATAACAAAACTTTAAAACGTTTTCGAGATAGTTGAAGAAATAATGCGACTCATTGACATTTCTAGCTGTAACGAGAAAGTTTACACGTTTGAAAACTTATACAACGTGATCCGTTCGTATTTGGTCTGGACGGAAAGCCGTTAAAAGCCACTAATATATTAAAGCAACGTATTACGACTACGACGGATAAGCCTGTGACGGCGAAACGCTATAGATATCCACCAGCGCTAAGAGAACAGTTGAAGATATAAATAGGAAAGTTACTCGAGAAGGCTATAGTTGAGCCATCGAAGTTGCCATATAATTCGAACGTGTGGATAGTGCCCAAAGAAGCAGGGCCGGACGGCGAGAAGCGTTGGCGAGTAGTCGCTGACATTAGACTGCTCAATGAAATCACTATTGAGACTGCCACCTCTTGCCTTTCCAGAGTGATATACTCAAGCATCTGACAACAGCCCGTTATATCACAGTCGTGGATTTAGAGCAAGGATTTTTTCCAGTAGAAATTCACGAAGATGACGCACACAAAACGGCTTTCTCCGGGCCAGATAGACACTACCAATATAAAAGAATGCCGATGGGGTGCACGGACTCCCCGAATAAATTTTTGAGAGCAATGACTCTTGCCTTGGCAGAATTGCAAGGATACGAAATGAAGGTTTATTTGAGCGATATTATGGTATTCGCTCTGAATCTCGAGGAGCACGGAAAACGCTTTATGAGACTCCTAAAACGACTGGACGACGTTAATTTGACTATCGAGCCAAAAAAATTTCGTATTACAGGAGATTTATCCAAGGTTATGCAAAACTGCTCAGCCGCTCTCTAAACTCTTGAGAAAAGGAACAGAGTTCTAATGGGAAGAGCAGCAAGATCAAGCCTTTAAGACACTTGAATGCATTATGTAGTGAGCCAGTTCTTGCAACACCCGACTTAGATAAGCCATTCATTGTAACAACTGATGCGTCAGATTACGCAATAGGCACAATACTGAGTAAAGGCGAGCTTGGAAAAGACCAGTCGTCCGAGTATGATTCACGTTGTCTACGGGGTAGTCAACTGCGCTATTCCATCTATGATAAAGAACTGCTAGCGATCGTTTTTGCGAAAGAGCAGTTTAGATCATATCTGTATGGGCGTAAATTCACGGTTGTTACAGATCTTGAACCATTGAAATATAACCATACGTCCAAGAAACTCGACATTTGATTTAATAAGCTCAAGGCAGAGTAAAGTGGCTACGAGTTTGACGTAGTATATCGTCCGGGTGCATCCAACAGAACGCCAGATGCTCTCTCCCGCAATCCAGTGCTGAAAGAAGGGGAAGCGAACACCGAGCGGTTGCGTCAAGAATTGTATCAACTAGCAGATAAACAAGAGAAAGGACTAGCCGATAGCGACGGACCGCCAGCGGGAGTATTAAAATTACGCGCAACTCTCAGAAAAAGGATTTAGGGTAGACCTAAGAAAGTAAATATTCGCTGCTCAGATTCAGAAAGTTCGGACGATAAAGTACAACAGAAAAAACAATACAACGACAAGCCCAACGATAATGAATCAGATATAAGCATCGATGGGCAAGCGGACGGTGAGGCGGACTTAGAATCAGAGGAACCGAATCACGAAAAGTGCCCACTGAGATCACAAAGGCATACATGGAAAGGTATAGTACGTAAAATAAATAATGAGAATGGGAAGAAAGCTGCAGCAATAACAACCATACCGGGTGATGAAGTCATTTCGTAGGGACAAACCGACGGAAAATTGGGTTACATAATGAAAGAACCAGGATTTAAAAAAGGGGTGAAAACAACAAGTACACCGGCAGTAGTACAGACGAGGGAAAAGTTGCAAAAAATACGTAAGAGACAGCTCGACAGCCTGCACCGACAAAAACAGCAGTTCTCGGTTACACCACAAATATTCAAGCCTTTAAACGAAAAAATAATAGCCAACTGCGACGTGCCACAAATTTCGAACCCGAACGTGGTAGAAGACACAAAAGATCAAAGAGGTGGGGCTGAAAAACTGTCAGAAACTACAAAAATAAACCATACTGCCACGCCAGGTATGGAAGCAGAAAAAGAGCCAAATATACACGACCTATTAGAGGCTCAGACGAATTACGGGCACAAGTAATGGTTTATATCAAACGACACGACGTACAAGGCAAACCGAGTATGAGATACGACGTATGGGAGCCTAAAAAAATCACGCCGACAGAATGAGCATCACACAATATAATCGAAAAAGAAAACGAAACAATACATAGTATGAGCAAAAAAAAGCCCACCAGAACAACGCAGGGGCCAAATGGAAGTAGAATTCAATGTCCCAACAGAGACAACTATACTCCCAGATAGATGGCTGGAATTTTTAAACGATTAAACACGAAGAGAGACTAATAAATGTGCTGTGCCAGGGTAGTATTTACTAAAATAACGGGATTACCGCACGACTCACCCGGAAACTGCCTGTTGAGGTGACAGAAAAAATACTCAAATCACAAAAAAGCTATGGAAATGGTGATAGCATATACATATTGTCGCAAGAATTCAAGAAAAATGTATGCGCACACATCGCATTAACCAATACATCTAGAGGGCCGCGGCAAGAACGCACATTACACACCCTTAATACAATCATACGACAGAAAGGAGCTAAGTAGCAAACCGAACTGCAAGCCCAACGAAAATTACCAAGATAAATATGAAAGTAAGCAGGGCAGATATAGTGAAGACGACAGGATAGACCGGGATAAACGAGGTAAAAATGTAAAAATGCAGTCAGGAGCAATACAGCAATCAGCCAAACCCAAGGTAAACACTAGCAATTACACTCAAGAGCAAGAGAAGGACGGCAAGCAGACAGCGAAAAATGACAAGGGTGACCTCGAAGTAGGCGGGGAGGAAAGCGAGGAAGATAATTATTCAAACGATGCATTGCGCAAGACAGACAACGAAAGCGAGAATACAGAGGGCGGGGGAGCCATTCACTTGGCGACGTTGAGTACATATGACACGTTTACCGATAGAAATGCCACTATGGGCACCAAAAGAAGAAGACTCCCCTTCACTAAAAAAACTGGATAAAGTCGAAAGTCACCCGTTAAAGTTGGCACATCACTCCTATATAGGACATATTTTGAATATTTTATAATGAATGTTTATTAAATCTTATGAGAAGTGTTACAAAATCTGACAATAATATAGCTAGTGCCAAATATCATGCGATTTTTTTCATAAAATTTTGTCGTTAAATTTTTCAGACACCGAACCTTGAAAAAAAAATCAATAAATGACTTGAATCTTTTTCAATTTACATCTGATTTGCAATTTTTTGGGCTTATTCTCTTCCTTGAACGAATCCATTAGAAGTCATCAGGAAAAAAATAAGAAAAGCTTAAATAAATTTCCCAGAAAATTTAATTGTTCACTTATTTTTCGTATTTCTATATAAACAACTGAATTTTCTGAAAAACCTATCGAAGCTTTTGCAATGTTTTCCCTATGTTTACGGGCCATAGATGCTTTGAACGAAAAAGGATATATAAATGGGACGCGTATGGACAGCGAAGAGAGGAGCATAGGGGAAGCCAAGATGATAAGAACGAGGAAAGTAATAGTTATGCACATGTACGTGAAAGAATATTTTGAAGGAACAGCGCTCGAATTTAACGTTAAAAATGTATCAAAGCATCAAAGAAATAATAGTAGCAAACAGCGTTAAAACGATTGGAATCGTTAGAGATCTAGTAATCCTTAAACCAACCCAATGGGGGTACTTTATCGATACCTTTAAGGAAGTATTTAAAGTTATTAGATTGGTAGCAGTACTCTTTACCAACACGCTATTAATCCCATCAACAGACCAAAGGCTTAAAATTGTCAGAGAATACCACGAAACGGCAGTAGCAGGATACAGGGGAGGAAATAAAACTTATAATAGGATCGCAAAAGACTACTATAGGAAAAGTATATGCCCAGACGTAAGGCAAGTTGTCTTGGGATGCCCAGCTTGTCAGTCCAAAAAACTTGCTCGAGTTAAAACAAAGCAAGCCATGCTCATTTCAGATACGCTAAGCAGACCATTTGAAAAAATTTGTATAGACTTTTACAGACCAATTAACAAAACCTTAGGAAATCAGTACACACATATTCTATCCATGCAAGATTGGCTCACAAAATTCATCGTCCTTCAGTGATGGGTGAAGAGGATTCCCTCGGTCGAAAGTTACAGTCAGATACCAGCATATGACCGTCAATTTCTATAGTAACTTTTTCTGGGGACTATGAGCAAAAGAGAAAAGGGGGACGCCAAGGGTTCTCATCTCCGCTCATGTATAACTCAATCTTATGTATAGAAAGTACAGCTGTATACATAGGGACCAGCAGCCCGCTGAAACAGCCATATATTGTTATTCATTCTGATGGTATACTTACAAAGTTGTTTTGATTTACGTAAATAACAAATTGAAATCAGACAACTCATGAAACATCAATTATTCAAATTTCCTTGTTAGAGTTAAGTGCATCAGTATTTGTCCAAGAACACATAAGTATGGACTAACGGGAAAATGTAAGATAAGTACACTTGAGTAACAATCTTTAACTAATTTTTTGTATTATAAAGGGAACATACTTTGTGTTTTTTTTTTCAGGTCTTATCTGTAAAAAGAATTAATAGGCATGCAAGCAGTTTATGAGAAGACAGCAAGTTGTATTCTTATTGACAGGACACTCATAACTTTTTTTTCCTCGGGCACTAACAATCACCTTGACAACTCGGCAAAGTTGAAATCAAGTATTAAAATTTAAAAATTGGTTTGCTTCGTGCAGTCTGATAGTTACAGCACTTTTTGGCCTCATCGCTAGCTTCACAGGTAAAGACTGTCAACATTAAAACTCTGCAGTACCCAGGCATAAATGTTTATCTGTTTATGTGTGCATTTGTCAGTGAGCATGTTTCTCTTAAATCAGTCACAGAGCCAAAGAAGAAATAAAGAGGAGGCCAGTCTTAAGATTTACCAGAAGGCTATAGCAATTAGGAAAAGAAAACAATCCGCAGCAATGAGAAGAATGAAAGTGACTGGTGAAGATAACAATAGGTGATCACAACGTGGCCACTGATAGAAACGTCTCTCGAGACGTCCCGCCAACAATCAGATTTCTACATAATGGCCACCACCAGAAATTAATAATTTTTCTGGTTAATTGCTATACCTTGGAAACAGTTATTTGGCTCCAGGATAAGAGTTTAAAAAAATTTTGACTCTTAGATTTAATGTCTACGATGCATGCGATAAAAGTTATGGTTCATCTCTTGAAAGATGATTTTTAGACTTGCGAAGCGATAAAACTGCTCCTCAGACGACTTCACATAACTTTTTTTCTAAGAATCCTAGAATCAAAACACAAGAGTTGAAATTTGCTTGTAATTGTGTTCTGCAGAAAAATGTTTACTTAAAAGATCATAAAGTAGGGCAGAAAAAAATTTAATTTTTGATGGTAGCCTTAACGTTAAAATCTAATTGTTGTAAGGATGTCTACAGAGACGATCTCATGAATGGGCACACTTTATCGATTACTGTTGTTCTACCAGTCTCTTTTATCTAAGTGACTGTCTTCATCGTCGTCATCATCAGAATCTTTAGTTTTCTACAACATGATCTTGTACTTTAACAGCTATTTTGACTTTACTTTTTTTACAACCACATGACACTATTAAATTTGATATTCACTTTATAATAAGATAACAAGCTACTCCGACCTAAGTAATCAATTTAGTTTGGAAAAAATTTCCGAAGAATTTGATTTCCGTGGTAAAAAAATTATTTTTGTTTGTCAATTAAATAATTTATGCGCGAAATGGCTGGTTCGTCTTTTTATTAAATAAATAAATAAACTCAATTCGAAGCAATCAATCTCCGGTGACATAATAGGCTTGCTTTGCTTAACTTCTGTTTGTTGAAGAACAAACCAAATGCCAAGTAATTAGTCCCCAGAGACCCAAACGGCTCACTTGGCTAAATATTGTTTATTTTAATTAATTTCATCTCCGGTGACCCAATAGGCTTGCTTGGCTTAACTTCCCTTTATTAAAGAACAAACCAATTAATGCCAAGTAATTAATCCTTAGAGACCCAAACGGCTAACTTAGCATAAATATTTTGTATCAAGTAAATAAACTATACGCCAAGTAATTAATTGCCATAGTGACCCGATCGGCTTACCACGCTATATTTTCTCTTCAAATTAAATAAGCGAAATTCCGAGCAATTAATCCCTGATTACACAATTGGCTTATTTGGATTATTAATTATTAAATAAAAAAATAAAATAAATCCCTGCGCCTACCATAGTTCGGATAATTCATATGCTGAGCGTGGTAATTTTAGCATAGGATTTTTTTCTGTGCTCAGAACAGTTGGAACGGGATATATTCTTGTAAATTGATATTTGAAAAAACTTTCGAACTTATCAGCTAAGTAAGCATAGACTGCTTAGGATAAGACTTATTCTGATCATAAGAAAAATAATAAATAGTAAACAATACTTGTATTTTATGTTTGGTTCTTGTACTACATAATCAATTGACTGTACACTACATACTCGGACTCTCCGGAGGCTGGGTATGATATTGTAACGTCGAGATCGTTAATCGTAATCTTTTTTGTTACCTTTTACTTTCCACTGTTTTCTTCTGGTAATGACTTGAGTATTACACCAGCACACGCAACAACTCGAGCTATGAGACGAACGCGTACTGCTGCGCTCGATGCCAGTTATTAACAGAACTGAACTAGTATAATACTTATATATACCAGTAAATATATATATATATATATGTGTGTATATACTTATGGGGCTCCGCCCCCCTGCGCGCCTCGCGCGCTAACTCCCCGACATTTAATATTTGTTTAATTTTTAGAAAAGCAAAAGATAATTCAGACTGTTTGATGAATTTTCTCCAATAATAAAAGATTGAATTTTTTATGCATAAATAAGTTCTTTATACAACAGGTTATTATGTTAAAGTCACCTAGGATTAATTTTTCAGCTGTCATCCATTTATGTATTTAAATATTATCATAATTTTTGATTTTTGATTTAATTACTTTTTCCTTGGTTTGCAGGTTAAAATTTATTAAGTTTTGTTGTTCCGCTTGTTATTTAAAAACGATTAAATTCAATAATATAATTATTACTTTTTAATTTTTATACTTGTTCCCTGAGTTATTTCGTTCATTTAGATTAGTATTTGCTATTCTGCTTTTCTTTTTTTAATTATATAATTAATGATAAGTATGTGTAATCTTCTATTCGATTTCTCCTTTTCTAATAGGTTATTTTGTTAATGTCTATTTGCTTATTCGGTTATATTTTCTAGAGACTAATTTTTTATGATCAATTTATTATTCCTAATAATTTGTAACTTTCAACTGTTTTTTTCTTGTATTATATTAGGTTTGTGTTATATTAGGTTAAAATTATTTGGCATCAATTTTTTTGCTCTCAATTTGAATTTAACATGAGTTTTGTCACTAAAAATTTAATAAACATGATAACCACTTGGTTTGGCTCTTGATAGTGCTGATTACACCCTGTAATACATTATACTTTATTATTTACATGAAAATAAACAAACAGTGTACTAAATTTTTTATCGGGGTAGATTCATCTCTCTCTGCAGTACGGAGTCCAAATGAGGCGATGCGATATGTGATCAGACATTATCGCGGACTGACCTTAACTTTATACAATTTGGATACTCTCGTAAACCTGCTGACTATACGGTTTAATACAGTGTACTACACTATCTACACGTTCAGGAACATAGTAAAGGGGACCAGTGGGTTCCCGTAGCCCATGGTTTCTTAGTCCTCCACCAAGTTTTTTCCGATGTATTTTGATCTCCTGATTACGAAATTCAAGGGTGAAAAGTCGAAATCATCAAGGAAAAAAAGTTAGTAACAATTTTTGTTAACAAAGTGAAAGATTGTTTATATGTTTAAATAAACATTTTCATCTTATTTATTGATTGATTCTGAGCAAAAAACTTTTCTGATAAATTTTTTATACGTTTCGTCATTTTTGAGTAAAAAATTCGTAAAGTTTGGAAAATAACTTTTTTACAATTTTCAACTGCATATTTCTCAGCCATTAGTTTATTATTTTTAACCAAACTGGGCTTACATTTTACATAAGAGTGTGTACTTTTAAGAAAAAAAAACATTTATAACAATCGGTAGCTTGACCCCTGGCTTTGGCCATTACCTGAAATCCAACCTGAGATTTTTGAAAAAAATTCTCGTTGGACCTAGCCAGATTTTCATTTTAGAAGATTTGCACTATTTTTGTGTATACGTGTAGATAACTAATAATTTAATTTTATAACCTCATTTATGCCCGTACTTAGAAATTTTAAGATAGAAAAGATTTTTTTTTTTCTTATCAGGCTAATCACTTATTCCTTTCAGAAGATTTTTATACCCAAGCCTGAGATCTCATCTGATGGCCGAAGCCAGGGAAGAACACGGTATTGTTGATTAGCACATGGCCGTTTCTGTACCTTCTTCAATTTGCGCGTAGACCTATGTAGGGACTTATATATAGTCATATTCAGAGCGCAAAAAGGTGCATTACTTACTCCAAATTATGCATTTATGTATGTATGTTATCATACGTTTCCACTATCTGATTTCTTCTTTCAATATTTTCGATTGTCCCTGAAACTTCTATCCCAATGATGTAAAAATGTAATCTGCCACCACCTGCACATGTTTACGACCTGCACATCGCAATAGTTATTACTTTTTTTGGACATATTTATCAGCTCATCAGGTACAACATGTAAAAAAAATTTTCGTTTGTAATTTTTGTAATGTAATAATAGTGGAGAGAAAAAATTATTTTTGTCACAAAAAATATTGTAAGAATACAAAAAAATTATACAAATCTACTAAATGTAAAAAATTTTACTAACGAAGTTATCACCTGTCAAGGCTCATGAAATCTCATGAAAAAACTTAGAAAAGAAGATATGTCAAAATTGTGGGAAAGGTTACTGTAGGGCAGAACATTTGAAACGGCATCCTAAAAAATGTAATGAGAATAAAAAACAATAATAAATTTAAACATAATAAATTTTGTGTTGTTTTATACGATTTTATATTTCACTATTCTTCTATATCCTTAAGTCAGTCAAATTTCATAGAAAGATGTGTAGGGAGTGATATGATGAATAAAAAAATACAGATTGTATGTGTTAAAAGTTACAAAAATTGATGTATTTCATTTTTCTTTTTTTCAATAATTGTTTTATTTGGATTTTGATATTTGGATTTAAATTTCTTAATAATTAGTATTTATTAAAAATTTTCTTTAAAAATTTTTATTCTGTTTTCTACCGAGTAATGCTGTTTTTTGCTATTTTTGTTGTTTTATTTTAACTTAACCAAAAAAAATGGTGAATATAGCCATCTAAAAAAATCAAACTTCCTATGGAATTAGATTGGCTTGTACTGTTAAATTTCTTAGACCTTAATACACAAGTATTTTTCAGTATTTTTGTAACATTTTTTTGGAACTGTTTATAAAGTATAACATTATTGAAAATTAATCAGAGTTCTACCCTATAATAATTTTCCGGACTTAACTGATACACCAGAATTGTATAATTAAAAAGTTTTTTATAACGAAAAGTTATTTTACCTTTTAAACTGAGTAATTTAATCGGTAAATTATAATATAAAAATGGGGGAGGGGGGAGCTGACCCGAGTCAAAAATCACGGAAAACAAGCAAATAACTACGTGATTTGGGGGGGAGCTAGGGATGAGCGGAAGGGAGCCAGTGCTCACCCCAGAACCATACAACTATATAATATAGAAAGATATATATATATATATATATATTCTCATATTATATAGTTGTATGAACAAAAGTTAGTCCCAGCCCTATCCCCGTTTCCGCCAGCTTACCCCGCTCCCTCCTGGCTCTCCCTCAAATCATGTAGTAATTCGTCCATTTTTACGTGACTTTTCACACAATTTTTTTGGCCCCTCCGGCTCGAATTAATAATTTGGTTTCATTTCGATTTTTTCTTTCTACATGTTTTAAGATTAACAATATATTAACAAATGTACAATAGAATAACATTAGGGTAGAGAAAAAGTATCTCTCACTACCAAGATATTGATTGTACAATATATATATATATATATATATATATATATATATATATATATGTATATACCTTCCTACATTATAGAGTTGATTCGTGTAGGTAGTAAGTAATCGTCCCCCCTCCCATGCCCCCCACGCGTTTTTTCACATGCTTAAGAGTAAGGTAAAAATATGCTAATTTTCAAAGATTTTCTATAGTAAGTCCGACCCACCACACCCCCCTCTCCCATCCACACCCTCCGCCCTTTTTTAGTTCCCCCCCCCTCATTTTGACCGTAGCCCCCACACGTCCTTTAACGCCATCCTGTGCCCCATATTTTCGTTAGGTTATCCCTTACTTACCTAACAATCCGCAAAGACGCATAGAAAATATTATATCTGTAAAACTTTTAAAAAAAAAGTTTTAAAAAAAGTGTAAAAATTAAGAATATAATAATTTACTTATTTAAAAACTAACAAATTAATAATATGAAAAAAATAATAAATAATGTATAGAAAAGCTGCAACTAAAATCTATTTTTAAAGTTTCGAAAAACTTATTAAATTGATTGTTTGATAGTTCATTAATGTAAATCAACAAATATTAAAAATAAAATGATAAATAAACGGTAATTCAATATTTAAATTAAAAGTGAGTTGCAAACTGAAATATAGAAGGTAGTATGTATAGCTTACTAACAGAGATAGCTCGTAGATAAGTCGACACGGTCCACAGCTCGTATGCACGAGATCGCGAGCTTAAATCCGGCAAGAAAAGGTTTTTTTTTTTTTAATTTGAAAATTCACATACTGTACATATTTATGAAGGGGTAAAAATTGGAAAGCGATGATTTACTTTCCTGCATAACGGTCATATAGAGGTATAACTTCAATTAAATTACTTTATACATGGAAGGATGCTATCAATGGTTATCTTATATAATCCCAGAGTTATCATGAAAAATCTGTGGGTTGGCGCAAAGCGCGCAGGGGGCTAAACCCCAGTAGTATATATATACATATATATATGGGGCGTTCTTAGTGAAAAAGGCCACCTCCTCTGTCCAAAATTGTGAACAACCTACAAACTTCTACTTGGACTCATTTTTTAGCTTATT
>JAPYYV010011743.1:0-10622 GCA_030522625.1 Copidosoma aretas | reverse complement strand
ACATTTTTAGTTGGGTTAATATCACAGAGAAATATAAAGAATTTTCCCCTATTTCGTTGGGGTATGTGGGAGGGCTGTGTGGGGACCAGGGGGGCGTGGGGGGCGTCACAAAATAGGATAATTATGACAATTTCAGTTAAATTTCTAAGTTTTTGTGGGCAGGTAGTGGGGTGGTTTTTTGGATTTAAAATGTTTAATTTCTTGTGATAACGGATAAAATAAGAGAAATTACCCTTATTCTGTGGGGGAGTGTGGGGGGGTCATTAAAGTTGTGAGGGTGGCGAGATGGGGCGTGGGGGGTCTTACACATTTTTAGTTGGGGTAATTTCCCAGAAAAATATGAAGAATCTTCCTTTATTTTGTGGGGTGGTGTGAGGGGACCATGGGGGGTGTGGAAAAACCCACCAAAATAACTATATATTATAGGAAGACATATGTATATATATAAATATATATATGTTTACACAAGTTTGCCTGCGCTCGTGCGTGCTTATTATACATACATCAGCTGTTAGCAGCGAATTGCCCATTACTCGCATCAGGGTCAATCAATTTATTCGTCAATGGTTTTTATTCATCTCATGCATCATAAAAATGGAAAGTTTGGTGTGTTCATGGGGCTGTGAATCGATGATCTCTATTTTTCAAGGTTAGTCAAAGAATATTGTACTTTATTCGAGAGACGCATATCGGTATCATTAAAGAGACTCGGTTGAGCAAGTCAAACAACTTTTTGTTGATTTTTATTTTTAATATAATCGCGATATTCAAAGATCTAAATCCTATTATTCTTTTTCATTTTCCTTTCTTGTTTCATACTCATCCATTTATTAATAGATAATGCTATCGACGATCTGGATATTCATACGAATGTTTATGGAAATTATTTTGTGTCTAAAAGAAATTTGTATTGATGTTATTAATGAATAAAAACTATATTAATATCCATGTCGAAATATTATGTATCAAATATTTCATGTCGTGATCATTAATATTTTAAAGATGGCATCTTATCACCAAAGCTCATTCCATTATAGTTAGGACATAATCCTTTGCGTTAAATCGAAAGCCATATCCCTCAATAATTATGGCCGCGCCTTAATTATAATGAGTTACTTCTACCAGTGTAGGGAGTTAAGTAGGCTATGTACGCCTGGCGAGTAGGTGCAGCCTACTTTAATCCTGTGGAGCAAATACGATTTAACACTCCTAGCCATAAAGTTTATTTAACTCCTGTCGTGACAGTCGTTAAATAAATAAACAAAAACGATGTACTGTATCAAAGAAGAGAGTAACACAACGGAAAGCAGAGTCCGTTGTGACATTGGGCTTGCGAGGCGTACATGTGACGGTTTACGGGCTAGTAGGTGGCGCATGAAGAACGATATTTATGGCAGGGGATGTTAAAAAACTATAAAATAATTATAGAATAGCGATAATTGTAAAAAAAATTAGTTTTTTTCTGTACTCAATTTTTTTTTTAATCGGAATTTTACTTTACTTGAGTAAAGACTTAAAAATTATTTATTCCGTGTGAAAATAATAAATGCGCTGTTTATAATTGACTATCACGTAATTTAAAATAATAAAAGCCCTATTTCAATAACTTATCAATTGGAATAACATTTTTTACTGAATATTTTGTACTTTTTTCACTAATCTTAAAATCCCCCGAAATTATTCCCGGTGATTTTTAGCTACTTGCAACAAATATTGCAACTGTTCTTCATTCTTAGTAATAATTTGTTGCACTCTACTATTCATGCAACTCCTTTTTCTACTACATCATTCACAAGGCTGAGATGTTTAAAAAATATCAGATTCTCTTGGTAGCCCTTATACTATGTACAAAATTCTACATTTTTGTCGATAAAGTCAATAGGTAGATCAAATATTTGAAATATAGCGTATGACTTTTTTAAAATGAAGTCACTGAGGTCTGCTTACAACAATTTCAATTTTGTTCAAAGCTTGAATCATTTTTTGTTTCACGAATAGGGGCATATTATCGCCAAACAGAGAAATAATTGCCAGCTGCTCTCTCAAGTACCAAAGGTGATTCATCATTCTTAAACATCATGATTTTGATACGGAACTGTTTACAGTTTTATACTTAACCAAGTCTTGCATGAAGGTCAAGTTATTGCATGGAGCCAGAATCGAAGATGGAGCAGTAAACCAAGCTTTCAAGTATATTTTGACTAAGAAAATTCATATTTGACGTAAACCCTTAATCTCTCGCACTGTTAATTAAAGTTCTTCTCTGAAAAGAAATATTTTTAGATAATAAATGGCCTTTGCTATCCAACAAGTATGCTGAACTGGACCTCGATATTTGAATGTGAAATTAGTTTTTGGCTTTTCCCCCCAAAAAATCAGTTATAGCTCTAAAAGCTGTCTATAAAAATCTCTCGGTTGACGGACCTACCAAAAATACATAAGAATCTAATTTAAATTATCCAATAACGTAAGAAAGATCCAAAAACATCGCCAAGAGCATATTTCGTTTATAATTTATACGAAGTCCAATTTATGATTTCATACCTATAAATTTTTTCTTCAATCAAAGTCACTGACACTTGTTTGCTATCTGACATTATTCAACTAACGATATGATCGTCCATCCTAGCCTTGAAATTAGATTTTAAAAGCTTATTGCATTTATTTTCAAATCTAGAGAAAAACTGAACGTTTGGGCCTGATGAGGTCGACCGATGTACCTTAAACACACCTATTATAACGAGGTTAAAGATGTGATGGCTATTAGGGAAATGAATCAAATCTTTATTTAAAGCTTTTTCTATTCCAGCACAAGTCCCATGACGACTTCATAGGAAACGAACGAAATAAACAAAAAACATGAATAATTAAGAGAACTAGCCTACATATCTTGTATGATTAGGCTGTATTAACAGCTGCTGGGTCAAAACACATCTCTTTTTCATATGAACAAACACCCCATTGCTTCGGAGTTTCATGGATAGAAACTGCTTGATCATTGGCAGTTCCCGACTTCAGCTTCGGCACTCCTAACAATTGCTGAGTACCGGCTGATTTTAGAATGATTGAAAGTCCGTCTACTGTATCGGTTCCGGTGATGCCTGTAAACAATGTTCCGTCCCAGTGCACAATATAATTTTCTTTAAAGTTCAACTTATCTTCCAACCCCTCTGCAATTTCTTTACGAAAAGCTATTCGACTTCGACGAATTGTTTTATAACTGATATTTACAATATTTTAATCGATTCTAGCACTTTTTAAAATTGCAGAAATAATGTACATGCATTTCTACTGGAAACGTTTGCTCGATCTAACGCAGAAACTAGTCCTGGTATCATTAAGTTAATTTAAGAAGTAACAAGTGATGTTAGTTCATTTTCAAAGTCTGAGACTGATTTAGAAGTTAAACTTACTGATGACTGCGATGTTATTATGTCAGATTCTTGTCTCGTTATCAGGATCTGCCTATCTTTTACTGGCTGATCTACAACTGAAAGTGTTAAATATTCAATTAGTAAATTATGAAATTGAATTGTCAAGCATCTACTAATATCGAGTTATAAGCACCGTAAATGTGGGTACATAATCAAATCTACTTCAGTGGTGGATGGTGAATTTAAATTAGTAATTCCTCTTTGATTCGAACTTTTTTGCCCCTCTAGAAAAATGTTTTTATCACGATCCATTAATTCAAGGCTCTTCTGATCCATAATATCAAAAAGTTCACTAAACTTTTTTCAAAAAAGAGACTGATTTTTCGTTTCAATTATTTCACAGCATTTTGTCTTCCACAAATAGATATTTCCGCAGAATACGATGGCTTTTAACGTTGATTATAGTATCCACTGCACTTTGAATAATTATCTCCTCCATTACAGTATGATGATGAAAAAATATTGACATAACCTCTTTAACGGTGGGACATTTACGGCCAAAACCGTTCGGGTTGGAAGTACTTATTAAATAAATAGGCTTGGAGCTTATTTTTAAATGATAGCAAAAAGTTTTAACAAAATTATAGAGTTTGAAGTGAATAAAATAGAAATCAAACTTCACAAGATCTCTCACAGTAAACAAAGTTGGAGAAGATGAACATAACCTTAAGTATTATTCACATGTAAATAATGCCCGAAAGGTGACGCTTATATCAAAAACTACAGTGACTCTAGGGTCAAAATACAATAACCATAACAATTTAAATTTATATGAAGAAATAACATTTATTTGGCAAACGACAATCAAAAGTCTTTACAGTACTTTCAACTACATTAATATGTATTAAAAATGCTTTTGATTTAAATCGTACTGAATGACATAAAATATTATCTGTGAATTTGTCGAATGAGAATAAGAAAATTCACAAACAATATGATATTGTGTATTTTTGAGCCATTATATCGTAATAGAATATAAAAATTTGGAAAATTGATCATTTACAATTCATGTTTAAAATTTATCCTCAAATTATTTTTAAAGGAGTCAACTTAGCAAAACATTACTTCAGACCTTTTTTTGCAGATCGTTAAATTTCCTACAAGAATATGATTTTATTCTCACTAGATAAACATTCATTCGAGTGCATTAGAATACCAAATAAAAAAAAATTCATGTGTTACTTAAATGGGAAATCAAAAATTACAATTCGTCACCTGTTAATATTAACATTAAGAGCTGATACTTTTCCAGAATTTTTTTTGCCATCACGGACGATATTTTCATGGTAACTAAAGAAAAAAAAATTAGGATCTATGTTTAAATTGTTTAAAAGATCAAAATTTTTATTATAAAAATTTTTTTTTAATTTTTGTTTGGCCGACCCTAATATATTTGGTTTTATTATGTATAGTTTCAGCAAAGCATGGTTTTGTTCAGTGAGTCAAATAAAAATTCTATATGTACCTATTGTGTTGTACCATAAAATATTTTGATAGTATTTTATAAGAAAATGCTACAATGGTATATTGTGAAACAAGTGCAGGTGTGCCACACACTATTTTACTGTACAAGTGTATGGAATATTGCCGACCACGCATGGGTAGAGGTGGAAGGTAAAAAACGGTTAGTAGGGCGGAGGGAAGGGGGGTTCACAAAAAAATGCGAAAAAAATCATGTATGAATATTGAACAAAATTTTTTCTGATTTCTTGCACCATCAACCATCATCATCATTTTTTTTAATTACCATAATCACTATGCCTATCATCATCATTAACCTTAAGTCCGGAAAAAATATTAATCCACGCACTCTAACAGCTATGAACTCGATGCGAGATAGGTCACCATCTCCGAGTGCAGCCAAGGCTCCCAGATTGTCGGGACTTTAGTATTGTAAGTATGTATAGCGCATGCGCTAATGGTCCGAGAACCTGGAAGCACTGAGTGCTATAGTGCAGCCAAGTACAGAATCAAACTACTTTGCCGCATGCCAGCTGACTTTGTCGCACTCCGTGCAATTCTCCACTTTACCGACATGAAATGCGTGCGCATTAAGGCATATTCCATGCACGTATACTATAAATAATATTGCTGGTTTTATGCAGTATTCTTAATGATCGAATCAAGAAATCTTATTTTTTTTAATAACATTATATTCGGTATGCCTAGGGCAAAAACCGCATCCAACTATATAATAAAAACATCATTGTTATTTATCTGACAATGCCGACACAATATAAAAATCGCTGCCAATTCATTGACACAAAGCTTCCTCATATTTTTCTTTGCTACCAAATTTTCTAGCTGTAACTAAATTGTTTTAAAATATCATTTTTTTTTAATATGAAAACTTAAACTTAACAATAACAAAGTATTAAACGAGTTCGTATGCATAAATCAATCTTTACATTATTCTAGTAATTTTACTACATTCAATGAGGGTCGGATTATTCATACACTAAACTTAGTAATTTTACACTAATATTTTTATAGTGTATGAAAGAGAATGATAGGTTATAAAAAGCGGTGTATTAATAGTTGTTAATGTATAAATCCTGTGCTGATTAAGTTAGTTTGTGAGTGGTTATATGCAGGATATGATAACTTTATTCATATTGTACGTAATTTTAGCGGTTGATTACTAAAAAATATTAAAGAATCATTTTCGTACCTTTTACTTTTTTGAAAGCATGGTGCGCTCCTGATAGTAGAAATAGCTCTTGACTCTTATAAAACTATTCTTATGTTCTATTGATCACAATTGTTATTACTTTTGAAAAAAAAATTTAATTGAAAAATTCGCAAAAACCATTTTTTTTAATTGAAAAAATCATAATAACGAAATCAATAAGGTATAAAACTGAAATGTATTTCTGGACAGCTGAAGGGACAAAAAAAAATGTATCAATATCTTTATCATTACAATTCTTTTTCCACAAGAATGTCAGTATTTTTTTTATAAAAAATAAAAAAAATAACTTACCAAGATGATTCAAAATGAAAAATAAAGCTTTTTTTAAGCTTTATCGGATGTTACTATTTAAAAATTCAAATAAGGTTTTCTTTACCCTTAAAAGAATCAAAAAACAATTTTTTACCATAAATATCGTTAAAAAAACTTTAATTAGGTATAAAACTCAAATTCTTCCTTTGATAGTTAATATCATAAACAAACAAATTTATATAAATAGGTTTGTTACCACAACTTTTCAATTTTTTACAGAAATATGACTGATATTCCACCTAAATCTTAGTATTTCTTTGATAAAAACTAAATAAAATAACTTTTTAAGATAATTTAAAATGAAAAATAGGGCTATTTTGAAGCTTTATCGGGTGTTTGTATTTATAAATTAAAATTAAATTTTTTAACCCTTAAAAAAATTTTAAAAAATCCCTTTTTTGACCATAAAAATCGTTTTAAAAACCTTATTTAGGTACAAAACATAAATTTTATTCCGAGGTACCATAAAGATTGGAAAAAAAAAACTTTATGCCCAGATTCATTGAAATCTACCGTTGGGTACTTATTATATGACGGATTACATACATAAACACACACACACACACGAACACACGCACACACGCACACACACACACACACACACACACAAACGAACTTTTTCTAAAAATGGTATTTTTTCACTTTAGACACTGTATATGACATATTTAACATGTTTTCCAGAAAAAAAATTTTTAGTGATACAAAGCTTTGTCTGTAAGGAAGCAAAATATTTGGAATTTATAAATTTGATTGATTGTTACTTGTAGGGCTTACCCTAGTAAAAAAAACATGATAAAAACAAATGAAATTTTCTGACTTCTGGCATGGTATTCAGTTAATGCGCTCCAGAAATTCAAGCACATTTAACCTTTCAGCTATTGAACGGGATGTACATGTCTGTTCACTCGCCTACGATAATGTTCAGGTAGTGTACTCCAGGAAGTTAAGCTTGTTTGGTTATCCAGTCGTCTGATTGAATTTCTTCGAGGTGCACATCCAGTTCAGTAGCTGGATGGCAAAACGTCCTCCTGGATACCGTCTTCAGCGATTCAATACCGCTGGACATCATCTTCGGGAACTAAACAAATCTGGACATCCAGTTTAATCGCTAGAAAGTTAAATGTGCTTAAATTCCTGGAGTGCATCACCTGGACACCCTCGTCAGAGTGTGTGCATGTAGAGATGATCTGGAGAAGTTTTCATTTCTGTTGTATACTGTTTCTGTTCAAGCTCAGACAAATGTGCACTATCAAAAAACTTTTATCGCAAGTCACAGATAAAACCGTATAATAATACGGGCTGTTCTCACCTGAACCTATCTGATTAAAAATCTTGTAGTTAAGACCAATTTAACTCACTTTCCTTTATATCACTTGAGCCCAGATAATTGTAACAGTTGAGCCCGCTGGCTGATAATATCTTTTTCGCTGATACTAGATTTTTATATACAGTCATATATATTATTTGTTATCTGTACTATAACATTTGATCATAGTTAAATTTCTTTGCTTCAGGATGTAAACTACGATAAACAATCGGTTCACGAATACGATCAGTTGATGTGTATTTACGTCGTGTGCGGATACATTGTATTGTCCATCATGTCATTGTTTACAATGCTTAGCAGTAAAACGAAGCCACTTTTAGCGTTTAGTAAGTTGAGATTTCAAAAAGGACGCCTGTTATAACCGGGAAAAAGTGGCAATGCACAAAAAACTTTTGAAAATTAACATTACTCACGGATGTTACTGTTAAAACGCTTCTACAAACATCCGGATCGCATGATTATGGGCCTGAAAAAGATCAACATGCACAGTATCTTTCAAATTGATGCAAAAGAAAAGCGTTAGTATGACGATATGTCTATGAGGCCTATAAAAATTCTAAGATCTGAGATTCGAGCTAAAACAGTGCATGATTCCATCAAATAGCATTTGGAGCCAGAGGATTTACAAAGTATTACTTTGCTAGAGCTACAGTAGACGTGGTTTAATTCGTTAAGCGGGAAGTATGAAATTTGCCAGAGAGAAATGTTATATAAAGAAACTAGCCAATAGGAATTAAATCCTCAAATTTCCTGCTTAACAAATTAAACCAAGTCAACTGTACAGGAGGAGAACATAATTAAAGTTTGGAATGCTTATTGTCCTCGACGTTGTACAGCTAGCATGAGCGAGATTTTTTTCTATGCTACGTTGGCATTTGCACGAGAATAATATAATAAAGGAAAAATTTATTTAATTACGGTATTATCTATTACAGTATTACTAGTATCCAGTATTGATTCACGTATAAGATGTTTAGTTACAGCATGGGACAGTTACATGGGATAGTTGTTTTATAACTTGTTATAAAAGTGTACACGAATAAATAGATGATTTTATTTTCAATGTCTATTTCAGTTGTTACTCACAATTTATCCAGAAATTTTTTCTTTTGGCAAACTCAAATGCTAATTTTTTTTTTCTATCATTTGGGCACAACTGCAACGTTTTTCTGTCATTTTTATTTGTAGATGGACTCAAGTGAATAGCACTCAATAATACTTATGTAGGGGTACCCCCCTGGCCAAAGCCCGAAACAACTTCCGCACCGCAAACAACAGCTCATACCGCGACCTATGTGGTAGCAAGCTCAAGCGGAGAAGTATAGCAGCCATTCCAAGCCTCGTTCTTCTATACAGCGCCCACCTTCAGGTAGCGAGCGCTTCCGACCAATATTCTCGACTTGACCAGCGTCGACAACGGCACACGCCTTGTCCCCTGACGTCCCGATCAGTTTTCTTTCAAAAAAGCATTTTCTTTGTTTGTAACAATAAACCTAGTGTTCTGTACACCGTAGCTTATCATTTCACGACCCGTCACTCTAGCTCCCGCATCCTCGAGCAACGGGAGTTGTCTCACCTTGCGACAACCTTGCATTTAATTTTTCAATGAAAAAATTATTAATATATTAATCTCAATTTTTCATCTAATTTTGATTATTCAAACGTCATTACCGAATTCATTGCAATCAAAGAGATATACAAAATGGAGTGCGCTAATGATACTATTACACGTAAGTGAGAGCGATAAATTAAAAGAGAGAGAGAGAGAGAGAGAGAGATGGTTGCCAAGCGTACTTTTTGTCTCTTTCAAGCAAAACTTTGTGATTGGCTGCTGCTAAAAGGGAACAGCCGCTCCTACTGGGGCGAGGAAAAAGAGGAAAGCAAGCAGAAATCCAAAAAATATTAAAAACACACGCAGATTCGAGATATATAACTGTTGTAATACATAGTAAGTTAGTACAGTCTCGTCTGAGTATATATAGAACTACGTATATAAAGTGTACGCACGGCGTCGAGCAGTAAACGTATGCTGCGCAATACTCAATGGTTAGTCAAGCTCTAGCCATAGCCTTAAGTGATCGCTCACTACTTAGTATATAAGGTCACTATGTATAATAGTTTAATAAACATATCTTTACAGCTACCAAAACCTATTTATTCAACGATAACATATACTTAACATCCTTTTGTTTTGTTTTTGAGTTGAATTTATGTGCGAATGATTATACATCTTTTTAGTTACTTACAATATAAGGAATTGCATTGCATGCAGAGTAGAGTATTCTCCTATTGAGAATCGTAGTGTTCACGGGTAAGGTGAAAAAAAAACTTAACTTATAACGCCTATGTTCACTTTTTATCATCTTTTTATACTTTATAAAGTAATTATTTTAGATTGCAAAATGATGTAAATTTAAGGAATAAATGGATCAAAATTCTCAATCTGCCATTGTTCGTTTGTCTCAAAAAGGCGTTTGTATGCAGTGACTATTTCAATAGTGACAGTTTATTTTAAGCAGAAGAAAAATGTAGAAGAAGACTAAAACTAGCCCTATTAATGCCTGCCAATAAAAACTAATAGCAGACAATAGACTTTTATTAGAAAAAAAGTAACCATATAAAAGTTTTATTGTAATCTATTGGGTAATTTTATCACTGAACATTTGTATTCAAACCTATAGTTGTGTGCCCATGAAATTACTCCTAAAATTATTTTTTATTATTGTATTTGCAAAATCCAACAGATAGTGCATTGGATTGTATTGGGATCCCAAAACGTCACGTGACCTCTCGAACAAACTTATGGCAGAGGTCTGAAATGCACCCCGTCTCGGCTATATACATATCTTGATATATA
>JAPYYV010011742.1:0-10622 GCA_030522625.1 Copidosoma aretas | reverse complement strand
TTATTTTTTACACAAAATTTGATGCAAATCCTTTGATCCATATTTTTCGATAGCAAAAAATCGCCGAGCACGCAAAACACTTATAACCTTTACGCCTCTTACAACCAAACAAAGAATGCTATACACTTAAAACTTGGTACAGATGTTCGGGAAGAGTGTAACAACGTAACAAAACCAAAAAATCGATAATCGAAAGTACGTTGTCCGCGAAATTTGAAAAGTCACCTTACTTTTTGAACACATCTCGTATCTAATTTCTTATAATGGTACAGTATTTATAAAAATTTGTTGGTGATAATTTGCGTGGCTTAGGTGGAGTTATGTACAAACAGGGCATTTTTAAGTGTTTTTGACGTAATTACGAATTAAGGTTATGATTCTGACCACTAGAAAGCGGTCAGGTAGTTAGGTACTAACTAGCTAAATAGTCTAGTGCCTTTTTGACCATTCTCAGTGGCTCAGATACAGCTGTGATTCGTTGCAGACTCAGTTCTTTGAGATGTGAACGATTTTTATGGCATAACATCTCACAATACGAATTTCAGACAACAAAACTTTTTTGTTCAATTGTCTCTTGCGCAAAAGTATTTAAAAAATTTCTTTGGTATTCATTGCAGTGGCGTGGATGGAGGAATGGGCAAAAAAGTCATTTTTTTCATCTCATTTACGTATTTTGACGTCATTACGAATCGAGGTTATGTTTTCGGCCACTTAAAAGTGGTCAGGCTGCTACGTATCAACTAGAAAAATGCTAATGATTTTTTGCTAAGCCATTATCAGCTGCACAGAGTTTTGAAAACGTTTGTTTTGCCATTTATAACGTTTTAACCTTAAAATCCGTATATTTCCTAAACAGCTATCGCTAACAGCCTGAAAATGGCTTGGCACTGTTTTTTTAGCTTGTGTAAAACTTGCATTTGGAAAAAAAAAAAAAACTTATTTTGATGCAACGTTGCTAACTTTACAGTCATAACGTTTTACGTAAGACACCTAAAACGTTTCTGAGACGTTTCAAAAATCTTTTCTGGTCCGCAGCTAAGATCTGAAGTGTTGCCTCAGCCGGTGAGAGAAAAGCGTTTTAAACAGTTTTGGAACATATCTCAGTATGCAAAAAAAAATTTTTTTTGAATTGTTTCAGTACGCTTGAATTCGTAAAAGATAATGTATACAATATTGAGAACAATACAAAAACAAAAATAAAATAAAAAAATTTTCCCGAACTCTGGTGTCGACTCCGCGCCTATACAGTGTCATTGGAGCATCTTATCCATTCGGCCGGAGTGGATGAGATACAGTATATGTTAGTTCTGTCCATATACGGTACGATGTAGCCACGTGTTCCAGATTTTCTAGCGTTTTGCAAGCGAATAAATGAACAAAAAATTATTTTACGTGAATGTATTACATATCAACATTACTAATAATATCAGAAATAAAGGTATAAGTATTTAACATACATACGATAAAACTACCTAAAAGAGTAGATACCTATAATTACCCTTGACAGTTATATCAAGGAAATCCTTAAGAATCGAATTACAGGGATACTTGTTCCTGGAGAATTTTTGGCTTCTCAGAAGTAGTGTGCGACGTCCATGTATGAGTGCACTCTGAAGACAATGTCAAGGTGGTTCGCACTACAAAGTAACACTTTTTTTACCTTCTGGACATCAAGTGCGATGCCCTGTATAAATATAGGTTGAAGTCAATGTCTAGTTGTTGCCCTTCAGAAAGTTAAAGTTTTCGACAATTATCAAGGACAAGATTGTAGACGGTCACCACCTGGAAATCAAGGTTAATGTCCAGAAGATAGCAAAAGTGTGACTTTATGGAGCGCACCACCTGGACATCGTCTTCAGAGTGCACTTATACCGGAACGTCGCTCACGACTCCTCAGAAGCCAAAGATCCTATAGAAAAAAGTATCCATTCTATTTCATACTTGCTGATTTCCTTGATATTATTTTCAAGGGTAATTATAGGAACTCTTATAGATACTGTTATCCTGTGGATGTTAAAAACTCATATCTTTATTGCTGATTTCATTGATAATGCTGATTTATAAGATATTATTAAAAATCAGAATTTTTCTATTTATTTATTTAGTTTTAAATAATATATATACAAAGACACGTGGTTGGTACCTAATATAAACAAAATTAACATATACTGGCCAAGTAGATAATATGTTCTAGTGGCAATGTAGAGGTGTGGAGTCAATGCCGACGCTCGGAAATGTTTTTTTATTTCCTTTTGTTATTTGTTGTAAATAGTTTTTAAATGGAATTTTATGATTTTTAACGTACTGAAACCATTAATAAAAATTTTTTTAATCAAATAATTTATAATGAGACACGTATGATCTATGGTGCGGACAAAAAAGGTTTTTAGAACAATTTAGAAACAAAAATAGGCCCCTTAAGTGATTCTTCTATAAGTTTACAATTATACGTTTCTTAAACGTTTATCAAATGGACGGTGCCCTATCTCAAGTAATTACGTCATTTATGAGGTCATTCATGACGTCCCTAAAGACGTCATTAGTTACGTCAATAATGACGTCACTATAGCGTCTTGAGGACATCTTTAAATACGTCACTAATGACGTCTCTGAAGACGTCAACAAAAACGTATATAAGGATAGCACTCAAGACGACACCAAAGACGTCTCGAAATACGTTTCCGATGCTATAAAATAAAAATTTATGTAATTTTTTTCGTAAAAATCACATATTACTTTATTATTAGCAACAATTTTTTTAACTAAAATATAAAAAAAAATTATCGCCGATGTCGAGTTTTGAACTTGGTTTGTCAGAATCGGAGTTCAGCATCTTACCCACTTGGGCCGGATAAGATACGATACCTGATCATCAATTTTGGTCTACATAAGGTACAAGTTCTAAAAGCATTCCGTTTTTATTTTCTTTACAAGCCAAATCACGAATAAATGCACTTAAATTCCAATCTATATTATATTTAAATGTTTCTTTTATAATTCAGTTATAATGTTAAATTTAGGAGGTTTAAATAAATTAGAGCAATTTTAAATAAAAATATAAGACAAATTTTATAATAAAACAATTTAAATATAATATAGAGTGGAATTTTAGTGTATTTATTTGTGATTTGGCTTGTAAAGAAGATACAAACGGAATGCTCTTAGAACTTGTACCTCATATGGACTAAAATTGGTAATCAGGTATTGTATCCTTTCTGGCCAAGTTGGTATAAGATGCCCACTTCCGCTTCTGACGGACCGAGCTCAAAACTTGACGAAGGCGTTTTTTTTTTTTTTAATTCAACAAAATTGTTGCTAATAATAAATTCAAACGTAATTTATACGAAAAAAATTACATAATTTTTTTTTATAGTATCAGAAACGTCTTTAGAGACGTCATTGGTGACGTCTTTGGAGAAGTCATTAGTGACGTTATTAGAGACGTCTTTAGAGACGTCATTGGTGACTTCTTTAGAGACGTATTTAAGACGTCATAATGACGTTATGACTGACTAATTAATGACTTCGTAAATGACGTCATTACTCGAGATAGCATGCTTCATGGGACATTGTCATACTTGTACAACTGGCTCTAAATATAAAGTGAAAGGAACACCATGTTGCCATATTGAATTCTCTTAAATGTTCTTTTTCGGCGACTACACAAGGAAAGTTACCTATACAGGTTTATTTGATGCGGTTTCAAAATATCAGTATTTCTATACTTATCAAAATCAGCATTTTTTACAGCTTCACGTCCCGTGTACAAAAAAAAGTCTGGCATCGGTCTGGGAAAAGTCCTTTGCATGTCTTGCGAAGATCTGGGAAAAGTCTTGTCAAAAGTATGGCTCAAGAGAATATGCCAGACTTGTAATCTATTACTCGTTAAAATGTTGGGCTCATTTGGCTAAATTGCACCAAGCAACATGTTTGCGCAATGTTTGTCACAGCCCAGCAATATGTACGTATATTTTATTTGTCCCTCGTCATAATTGAGTTTTTTCATCAATTTCGTATTATTCTAGACGTTGCTCAGTATGTAAACTGTCGTGAACCAGATTTCTGTATATTTTAATTTATTTTTTTTTTTTTAACATCGTGAGTACAATTATTTTTTTTGCGTCTATTGGATGCAATCATGTTACAGAGTTTAAAAAATGAAACTCTAAATCACGTTTTAAAACAAAGAACCAAAATGTATTTTCTTTAGTATGTTTCAGGTATAAGTATTGTGATTTCGATGAGAATCGCTTCATATAACCCTGACAGCGTAGCCATGAGATCACGATTTTGCAATTCAGGATCGTCACCAATTCGATATTTCTGATAAACACCTACATTTTATAGCTATAATTACAGACGTTTACAGACATTATAGATGTGATTATAGCTATAGTTTCGGCAAGTATAGCTGTAATTACAGCTATAATTTATATGTACTATGATTGCTGATGTTTTTCGATTGAGGTGACAAACATTGTGCCAACATGTTGATAAGTGCCATTTAGCCGAATAAGCGTAACACTTAAACGAGTAATAGACGAAAAGTGTGGCATATTCTCATTAGCTAGACTATCGCCAGCCTTTTGACAAGACTTTTTCCAGACTTCCGCAAGACGTGCAAAGGACTTTTCCCGGACCTATGCCAGACTTTTTTTTTTACACGGATCCGTAATTCTTCACTCAAAAAAGATGAAACTGGCCAAAAAAAATGGATAAGAATCGTTTTTTATAGAAATTAAAAAAAAAATTACAATATTGTTTTTATAACCAAACCGACACTCTAACTTACATATGTACGTAAATATTATTGTCACTATTTCTTACTGCATCTTCGTCTAGCCAATTACTAAAATATCTCATATCGTTTCAGAAACATTCGATAAACGACTTCAAAACGTAGTTTTAATAATTAATATATACACTGTCTGTAAACCGTTACATTATATGCCGTAAAGTCGTTTACGAAACATATTTTTTTTAAACTTTTGCAAGCGTATTTTAGGAAACCTGTTAAAAACCAAAAAACCACATGTCGACAAAAAAATTTTTTTTACTACTATTAGGCTTACTATAAACGAAGAAGGTATTATCATTATTGATCATAAACTGCTTAGCTTTTGCAGAAAAAAATCGGAAAAAAGAAAAAATTTAAAAACCTACTTTCGCCTTTTTTCCATCTTTCCGATTTTTATCTGTAAAATCTAATCAGTTTTCAAAAAGTTTTAAGGACAGCACATTCATTTACAATAATCCACATATTATCGAGAAATTTCTTTTTCTTCAAAAATTTTGCAATTTTTATATTTGTTCATAAAAATTGTTAATATCAATCGATTGAGAACTTTTTCGGGCTTACACTCAATCAAATCGTGTTTAGAATTCAAAGGTACGTTTAATAAACTGTGACCCTGCCGTAGACATACAATAGGCTACGGAAACCTACTTGGGTGTCTCACCCACTTAGAGTGTCTCTTACAAATTAGGGACAAAAAGTCTTGATTGCCCTACATTGCATTAAATGTGGATTAGCAATTAAAATTTTTTTGTTAAAAGCTTTTTTACTTTCCTATTTTGCCGTGAATTTCGTACTTTTACCTTATGCTCCGAGTTGGATGCTACTGTAGGTATATATACAACTATTTTTGGACGCCCTCTGAAGCAAATTCACGCAGGCCATCATGGTGCTTGTTTATAGGTGAGGTGAAATCCACCATTTCTGACATGTTTGTTCACGATAATTCTCGGAGACAGTCAAAGACACTCGGAGAGACTCTGAGAGACTCTGAGAATGGCGTGAACAAGTGCTATTCTCCAATTCTCTTTGACTGTCTCTGAGTGACTCTGACTGTCCTAGATAATTATATATGTCTATACACGTTAGAAGTTACAGGAGTATATATAACAAAGTGTTATATACACTCAACTGTTGCCTAACCTAGCGCGTATAGATATATATATATATATATATATATAATTCTCGAAGACAGTCACAGTCACTCAGAGACAGTCGAAGACAGTTAAAGAAGAACACTTGCTCACGCCATTCTCGGAGTATCTCGGAATATCTCCGAGTGTCCCCGACTGTCTCCGAGAATGACCATGAACAAACTTATTGATTTTGTTTTTACCGTATATTACCGAAATTCGGCAGTCTTCTTTCATAGTCCATATGCAAACTTCTTCTTATGTATAAATTGGCTAAAGTTTGGTACGTTGCGATTGATGTAGATGGAAGTTTTTGGGCACATTAACATATTTTTCGTTATCTACTAACAATTGTAAGAGGCGGCTAATACAGATAGCTTAAAATATTAAAAAAAAATTGTTTTCAAAAGTCAATTCCAACATTCTATTTTGTATCTCATAGCTAAGAGATCTTTACGCAGATGAAACAGTTCGTAAAGTATGATTTTGGTATTCTCGAAAGAAATAGTTAAAGAATTCTGAATCTGTTACTAATGTATTCTTAAAGTATTCTTTAAAAATGTTGGCGATCTTTGCTGTTTTGATTTCTTAAACAGTTTATTGAGAATTCTTGATCCACGAAGGGAATAGGGTCCCTGCATAAAAAATTCCATTTGGTCTGTCAGGTACCTTATCAAAAAATATTGGACACGTGTTTTTTATTTTTTCATATAAACAAAAATTTCTAAAGATACAGCGCATCGAAGCTCAGGAGTGGAGCTGCATGACGTCATACCTGTATAAAATCCAATACATAATCGACTACAGGTATGACGTCACGCGTAACTTTCATAAGATATCTTTGTCTGTTTTCATTTCTATAAAAAAAGAAACAATACGTATCAAATATTTTTTGATAGCCTACCTGATGTACCCAATTAATTTGAAAAAAAAATTTTACGCAAAAACCCTATTATTAAAACATTTAAAAAGTATTTTTTCTAATCTAAATTATGATAAAATCAAAAATGATGATAAATAATTAAAAAAATTTATTTCGAGTAGCAGGCATATGTATTTACCTCCGCCAGTATTTGCATTTATTTCCGGTACAATTATATTACTGACAAAAGTACAGTTGTCCATGCTCGAGCCCCGGCAACTGAAGTTGTTTTCGTGCGACACAAGCACGTTTATCCACTCGGCTGGATTAAGGTTCACGCAGATGTTGCTTATCGTTAATTTAAAAAAAAAATTACTCATATCAATTCTAATGAAACAATATTAATGAAGTTTATGATTGTATTTTAAAAAACTAGATAATTAACTTTGCTAGGATTATTATAATTTTAAATTAAAGATTGTAAATTTATGTGCTTAGCTATACGTTTAAATAAACAATTTTATTAGTGGAAATTATTATTGTGCAATAGAAAAACATATATTTATATCTGAAACCTAAGTGCAGAAGAGAAAATAGTTCAAAGTTGTATTTGACTAGGTAGAGAAATAGACTAAAAAAAATAGGTAATGTGTCGAGTACGATTTTCAACCTATTTGAATAAAAGAAAACATAATTTAAGCCTACGCAGGACGAGAATTAAAGCCTACAAATTTATGAATGAACAAAAAATGGAAAGGATACCTACCAATGAACATATTTGATATAATATTCCTCATTGTCATGCGCTACTCTAGTACAGTGATACATATTTTTCCTCAAGACCTAAAGATTGCGGGTTTAAATCACTTAAATTTTTAGTTTTCAATCATCACAATTATTTTTGTATATAGCAAATTGATTATTGTCTTTATGAAGACAGATATACGTGCATGGTGATTTTTGTATTGTTTAAACTGTTTTGTTTATTAAATACCCGCATTATGTTCAGAAATATTAACATACGTACAAATATATGTTTTAAAACCAACAATTTACGTGATGCACTCTTCGCACGGTACAGTTATTTGGATTTTTTTGTGATTTATATCCATACATTTTTACTATTTCGTTATTTAATTCTTATATATGACTGAACAAAATAGTTTCTTTGCGATTTCTACAATCTCAATTTTTGAAACAGCCTCTGTTTGCATAAAAAACTTTTTTATTTTCAGATAACATGACAAATACTTCCAGGTCTTAGCCTCAGAAATTAATATACTTTACATATGACCATTGAATCTAAGAGTACAAACAAAGTAAATACTATCTTACGCCAGGTAGTCTCCACTATGTTAACTTATTTGTAATAGCAATCATATCTATGATGTAACGAAATTCATACTTCAAACAATCAATCCGAACATACCTCTTAATCTGTTTCAAATTATGTAATATTAAATACGTATACATCTCAGTCACAAGGTCGTAATTTTTTTAAATTGTGCTGACGAAACAAATTTTTTTTAAATCTTATGTTTACGTTTACCCGCTTGTGATGAGTTGCGATTTATCACACGACGAATAAAAAGGCTTCAGTCATAAGATATTCAATCATTTAAAATACGATAATGTGCAGTGGGATAAATAAGGGAATAACAGTAACAGCATATTGTTTTGTCGTCCCAGATAAGTGCTGCGAGACATTATTACAAAGTGCTTAATTCACTGCTAATATTTAGTATTTAAAAATACAAAAATGTTCATGCATGTGTATGTGTCTTTATAAATACGATAATTAATTTCCTCAACACAAAAATTGCAACAAGAAAAAAAAAATTAAGTGATTTGAATCCAAAATTTTCAGGTCAGGAGGCACAATTTGTTCACTATTTGTGCACTACTGTGCTGGAGAAGCACATGGCAGTCAGGAATATTATATCCAATATGTTCATTGTTATCCTTTCCATTCATTTGTTTATTCATAAAGTCCTGTGTAGCCTTAGATTTTGTTATTCTATTTAAATTGGTTGAAAATTATAGTCAACACATAATTATTTTTCTTTTTTTTTTAGTTTATTTCTTTAGCTGGTCAAATTGTACTTTGAACTATTTTCTCTTTTGCACTTATATTTTAGATGTAAATATATTTTTGCCTATTAAGCAATGATAATTTCTACTGAAAAAATTATTTGTTCAAACGTATAACCATGCACAGAAACTTACAATCCTTGATTTAAAATTATAATAATCCTAGCAAAGTTAAGTAGCTCGTTTTGTGAAATAAAATAATAAACCTAATTTCATTGGAATTGATATAAAAAATTTTTTTTTTAATTTACGATAAGCAACATCTGTGTGATTCGACTGTAGCCGAGTGGATAAGCGTGCCTGAAAACAACTTAAGTCGCCAGGGTTCGAGCACTTATGTCAGTCATATAATTGTACCGAAAATAAATGTGAGTGTTGGCAGAGGTACATACAGATGCCTGTTTTTAAAAACACATTTTTTTAATTATTTATTATTATTGATCTTATAATTGAGATTAAAAATAATACTTTTTGAATGTTTTAATAATTCCAGTCATGGATAAAGAAATATAAATAAACTGTTTAAGAACTCAAAACAGCAGAAATTGTCAACATTATTAAAGAATGTTTTAAGAGTACATTAGTAACAGATTAAGGATTCTCTAACGAGTTCTTCCGAGAATACTAAGATGATACTTTACGAACTGTATGTGCCGTCTGCGAATTATCTACAAGTTTAAGTCGTACGTCTGCGCAGCCTTTTTTTATACAGTTTTTTTCTAATCTTTACTATGTACTTCTCAAGTCATCATCTCGTTAATTAAATTATTACTATTGTAGGTATGGATGCATAAAAAAAGGATGTCCCGGAAAACTAAGAATCGGACTGAACCACGATCCACGCCGAATTTAAATATATGTATACACGTGCCAACGGAGCACTCGCAAGACTTTTGAAAAACAAATATTTAGATCAGCCCTTAAGAAAAGAAGTTCTAACAGTCTCGTCACCGTATCGACAAGACAAATCTTTGATACCGTCACGCTAGAGTGAGTATTCAACAAATTGCATAAAAATTGTTTTAACATTGACAAAACCGTATTTTAACAACGTTGAAAAATTTGGCGGGCATACATTGTGAGAGCATTTTACAATATTTTAATTTTTTTCAAAAATCGATATGACAGTTCAACAATCAGTTGAATCAGTGCAGTAATTACTAATATAAAAATATTTACTTAATATTTTCAATAGCACTGAGCTCCAACCTTCCTCGTCAGTACTCAAAGAAAACCCAAGCAAGTAGGTCAAAAAAATTTGTAATTATTCCTTGCACCATCTACTTGCTCTTAGTTTATCATCTAAAATTGATAATCGAGGCGGCCCACAGTGATCTAGAAACCCCAAAAAATTCTCAAAATACATGCATCCCTCAAATTTTCACTCAATCAAGGCGTATTTGGGCTTATTTCGTTCGTCAGATCATTGCCTACAAGGATCCGAGTCCCTCAAAAGTTAATGTAATTGTGATGTATATATACAGATGGTGTATATATAGCAAAATACAGAAATTCCATCTTTTTTCTCTAGATAAATACAGTACAAGGTATATGACCTATTTTTTATTATTATTATGCTATGTATAAGAAACAAGATCAGTTTTAAGCTTTCTGCATGCAAAAATATGTACGTATATGCATATATAAATGGGACGATCCGCGTCAACCGGATAACTTGCGTGGGAAAAATTAGAAACAACATAAAAATATGTGCGATGGCTTATTTTGAAGCTTGAGGCAA